>LTAE01011544.1:0-10667 GCA_001647135.1 Pontederia paniculata | reverse complement strand
TCTGTTTTTTTGTGTATGTGTTATACTCTTATATATATATATATATATATATATATATATATATATATATATATATATATTATTTATGAGCATATGCCGATACATAAGTTCAAAAAATATATAAACATCAATTTAGTAAAATAATATTACGTATTAAAGATCATATTATGACAATTGAAAAAATGAAGTAACCTAAAAAAAGGATTTACAGCTTCCAATAGGTGAATCACTCAACTCCAGTTGAAGCTCTATTTTATAGGCACCTTGGATCTTTCAACCAAAGTACTGCTTCCATTCGCGCCCCAATAATCACGCCATCGATAGTTACCCCACGTATCATGTCGCCACATCAATGATCAGGACATGCAAATCATGCTCATGGGGAACAATTTATGCCAAATTGATATTTTCTTAACGATCCCATTTCGTGAGCAGGTGATGACCATATCGATTATATACCAATATCTCCCACTTGATCGATGTCGTCATTGATCTTCACTACTCTCAATGTTCATGTAGTGCGAATGCAAACTTAAGACTCCCACTCCACATGTAATATCGTATGGAGATGCTATATCGAATTTACTTTTTGTGAATCTTCATATTGATTCAATTATTACCGAGTCTCATTAAATCAACATGTTTAATGATTACACCAATTGAAAATTTCTTTGCAAGACAATTAGTCAATAGGTCACTTGTAGTTATCTAGATAATTGTCACATCTTTCTTTTTTACTATGCCTTCAATATAGTGATACTCTATCTCAATATATATTTTTTAAATTATTGACTCCATTCTAGATTAAATTTATCATAGATTGATTGTCATAATAAATTTGGATTGATCATTTTATCATATCAAGCCTTAGTTCTATAAGAAAACATCTAAATTATATTCCTTGGGTGGTTGCTATACTATAGATAATATACTCAACTTTCTATGTGTGTCTAGTCATACATCATTATTTCTTGCTATCCCAAAATTGGTTGCTCCATTCAACATGAATAAGTGAGCCTATTTAAATTTTTTATCATTAATATCCCCATCAAAATATGCATCTGAATAACGTACAACATCAAGTGTATCTATTTGATTTGTAAATATCAAATGAATAATATATTTCAGATATCGAAGTATCATCGTTATTATCCTAATGGGCCTTTTCCAAAATTACTTTAAAATTTGATTAGTTGGCTTACAACAAAAGTCAACTTAGTTCTTATATAAAACATTACATACATCAATTTATCTACCATTTGTGCATATAATTCCTCTAAAGGTTTTCATTTTATATTGGGATACTGACTTTTACTAAGTGTTTTCCTAATCACAAGTGATGTATGTAGTGAGCTGTAATTTTGCATTCCAAACCTCTTTGATATCTTATTTATATATTATTCCTTATTTAAGCTCAATGTCTTTGATTTTCTATCTCGTATAATTTGAATACCAACTACATATGTTTCATTTCATTTTTTTTGCTCAATTTTGTTTTAGATTTATCAAGCACCGTGACATCATTACCAATGAACAAAATATCATCCACATATAGTGCTATCACAAAACTGCTCTCATTGTTTTTTATGTGCATATAATGAACTGATTTGAGTTTAAGTTTGTTCAATTTGAACCCAAATTAGACTATCGGCGTATGGAACTTCAAATATCATTGATGAGACAAATATTTTAAATCATAAAGTCACTTTCTCAATTTATACATTTTATTCTTCTGACTTGTCACCTCAAAACTTTCAGGTTGTTGCATATATATGTTCACTCAATTCTCCATTGAGAAAAGTGATGTGTGATTTCTAGTGTTCAATCAAAATCAAATTCATGTACATGTTTGCAAGTAGGGTCGTGACAATGTATATGCAAATTAGTGAAGGACAATAGACAATTAGTTTTGAATCTCAAGACAATACAACGATGATGCAAGTATACGACGATCGATAGTAATACTTTGGGTATTGAATCCACAAGTAGGCTAAGACAATTATCAAGAATAAATCACTCTAATCTAATCTGACTACTAATCCTAGAGAAAATGATGGGAGTGGACTAAAATGAGTAGGAATATAAACTAACTATATTTTATAGTCTTCGAAAGAATTTAGAATTAAAATAAAAATGATAACAACAAAAAGAATCAAGAATGCGATAGGGATGTGAGAAACTCTGAAGTTACTATATATTGTCGATGTTGAATTGGATCTTCGTTATTGTGTGGGGTTATATATTATGTTGGATCTCGGTGAAGAGAGAAATCACATATTCTTTTTCAAAGGCCTTAATCACTGTCTCATAGCTTGGTCAGCATCAAAGAGTGAGAAGAAAGTCTGAAATCTATCTAAAATGGATTTAATAGTTGTTACCGGGTTGAATGTCTTTCGACATACAAACCATGCATCACAAGTCTACAGTACCAACGATGGAGCTCACTACGAGATCATGTTTGAATAAAAGTAGATGGGTCATCTTCTAGTTATTCTAATCCTTTGAGTGAACAAATAGATTTCTCATGGTTGCAAGAACAAGAGTGCATCCGATGGCGAATTAAATCCAAAACAAAACTAACGAAATCAAAGAACCATTAACACTCGAAACTATGAATGCCCCTGACAAGGCTATAATTCAATAAAGACTAGCGTAAACAAGAAATGTAATTGAAAATGATGGGTGAGTTCAAATTCGACTACGATAAATCAACGAACTACTCACAAGATGATCAATTGAGGAAATATAAATCGATCAAATGAGTTAATAAACAAGAACCCAAATAGTTCAACAAAGTCTAAATCAAAATGTGATCTTATCCATCATCTCCTAATACTAATTCTAGAATATCTTATTAGTTACAAATCATCATCGTCAAAATAAAGATAAAATGTTTTGAAATGCTCATCCTCCTATATCCCTGCAACTTCAAAGGTCTACAATGGTGCTTGTCCTCCTCCGCGCCTTGTCCACGAAGAAGATGATTCACTCACAAAATCCTTTCCTTCTTAACTCTTCTCCTTTTATATCCCCTTTTCATTTTTTGACATCTGTCTTTTTGTCCTGCCAAATATATATTCTTTCTTATTCGTCATTGCCAACCATGAGCTCGCTTGATCCATTCGCAAAAGCCTCTTTGTTGTCTGGCGACTCAACGTGCAGGGTTGTGATGTCTCTTCAACCGATGGTATGATAACTCCTTTTCTTCCACGGTCTTGAAATAGTCATAAAGGACAACATCAACTAGTTTAAATACGCAATTTGTCAAAATGTGAGTATGATGTAGGTTGATTTAACGAAAATAGGAAGATGACCTAAAAGTAGATACTTAGGTCCAAAAGAAGATGTGAAAATGATGTTAAATACAACTACGAAGACCGAATGATATGCACTTGAGGCATTGCATCAGAACACAATCTTAACCATCCATTTGGAATAACTCTAAATATATATATGAAACTATTGCTAAGATCGTCCTAATGAACGCAAACTTAGTCATCGAAAAATAAGTTTCTTAAAGTCTATATTCGACTTGCTAAGTATAATGCTTGACAACCTATTTTGCTTTGTGCTAGTGTACCATCCGGTTGATACTTTAGCTTGAAAATTTGTTTACACCCTATGAATTGCTTGCTTATCGACAAATCACATATTGTTCATACTTCATTATGATTAATTGAGCTCATTTCATTTTTCTAACGACCGCCCATTATTTTGATTCTAGTGAAGTCATCATTCTTTTGTGCATAATAGGATATGTATCAATATCGACAGAGTGACATAAAACATCGCACTCATATCGAACATAATCATCCAAATGTGCGGGTGTCGTCCGGGATCTCTTGGTCGGTTATGTTCGTGTAAATAATGTGTTCACCCACATCATCCAAAGTTATATCATTATCATGTGTAGTCCTATGTTTCATACATGGACTCCTGTCCAACCTATCTTTTTTAGAGTCAATTCGACTATCATCGATAATAGTTAGAGACTCATTGTCGTCATCACCATGTATTTCTTTTTTTTTCATTTTCAAGACAAGTTGTAGTTGGACTCTCTATAAGACATTTATTTAGTGTGAAAAAAATCTATACCCTTTGTATATTTCACTGTACCGAATAATCTTGCACGTGATCGTCCTAAAGTTCAACTTATCTTTGAGTTGATTTTGAATTAATATGTGCATTCTACACCCACATTTTTAGAAATGACTTAATCCAGATTTTCTATATTTCAAGTTTTGAAATGTTATTATTTTAAATAACAAAATGCGATATAAATCGAACATACATCTAGGACTAGATTGCCATGCAAACTAGTTAGTTGGCACGATTTTGTTGAAGTGTGCGCACGCGGGAGTTGACGCCTTAACGGCGTTTGGCGGGTCATATTGCATGCGAGACGGAAGTCTAAATGGATTTTCTTGACGAGTGGAATGGGCCATCGAGTTGTTGGATCCTGAGGGTTATGATGGGTCAGTGGGTTGATCCGGCATAGTAACGTAGTGAGATCCAATTATTTATAGGCTATTGATTTCAAATTGCCATGAAAATTGAAATCAATCACTTGTTAGATGCTTCAAACATCTGATGATATATACACGTGTATGTTATAATAAATACAAAAAAATGAAAATAAAATATATATGCGTTGTGGCTCTTTCCAATTTTTGTACTCTCTGTCTGTCTATTTATTACTTTTCATGTCTTGTTCAGAATTACTAGGTTTAATGTGGATAAAAATAATTTAATTAAATGAATGAATTTGAAAAATTTAACTCGGGACTATTATTTTCCATATCCCATTCTTTTAAGCATCCATCAAATCTAATTCATCTCTCAATCAATCGTTCTACTTTCGGTTCCTTAATTATTCGTTATGCTCCTCAAAAGATTTATTCGTTATGTTGTGTACTGAAATGGTAATATTGTGTAACTTAATTATTTAAAGTGGTATAGGAATTTTTTTTGGTACAAAAAATAAACTCAAGTTAAATTACTTGAAATGAGATTTTTCCAAAATTAGTCGACCTAATGTAGTGGGATAAGATTTGTTGTTGTTTGTTGTTGAGATTGTTTTCAGAAAAAAAAAATGAAGACGTCAGAACAATTCAGGATTGACCATCAACGACCCCGGTTGAAACTGCATTGAGAACACGACTAGATTCAGGTCAACTGAATCCAATTTTGATTAGACCTTCATTCATATTTCACGTATACATGGGCAATAGGATATGGGAAGTCAGATATAATGACATTTGAACTTGGTATACAGGTATACAATGATTTGGAAGGAATTTCTTCGTTACATGCGAGGTTCATGAATTATGATTGGAATTGTAGACAATAGCCATGAATCTGGGAAGAAAAAATCATAGCATATCCTTAGCAAGTCTCAATGGTTTGCCAATTGTAATCTAAGCTCAGTGTTTGGCGTGATTAGAAGGTGATGGTCTGCGTCCTCTTCCCCGACATCCTCCGTCGTCGAAGCATATGATTCTGATCCATCTTCTGATTATGCCAACAAAACAAGTAATAAGTGATAGGCAAATAAATAAAGGAAAAAATTAAAAACTCCATAATAGTATCTGCATATATCAGAATTTCACATTGGCGCATTCCAAAATACAGAAAGATAAAGCTGAAAGAAGAATCAGGACTTTCAATGTTTTTTGGGTAAACAAGACTGTCCATCTTCGAGAATTCAAAGTTCACATTATGTGCTCAAAACTTCATTTATACTCCATAGTGTAAGAAACAATTCACAGTTTGTACTATGAAAATTCTTTCCACAAGTATAGACAAGAGTATAAATGTTAAGTGTCACAATGATACGAACACAAGCTCATCTTATCTCCTGCTGTTTTTAGCCAAGTAGTATCCACTGAGGTAACCACCAAGGACTCGTTTACCACTAAAATGGAAGATCTTGATACAGAATCAAGCAATAAAGTGCATATTTGTGAAAATTTACCAGAATATGCCACCTGGGCTGGTAGATGTCGTACTGCCGTAACCTGCATACTTTCTGGGAGAAACCAGTTGCAGAAAGATCCTGAAAATTTTCAAATTACATTCAACTTTATGCCAATCAATCGACAAGACTCTAAGAACTATCTGAAACAAGATACTAACCTAATCTTGCAAGCCTATTTACCCATCCTGGAATAGTCTTTCCAGTCAAACGTGTGGAAACATCATCTGTAAAATGATTACAATTCTTAACAATCAAATGATAGGTGTCACCATGATATTTTCCAGCAAGATCTTCAATAAAAATGCGGAACTCTGAACGAGACATGTCAGTCGTGCCTAGCCACACTGAACGTCTGAAGATAAAGCCAGGGCAGCTTTTAGGTTCCACCTCAAATACCCCACTGGATGGGTAATCATGTGCCCCAAATGCATACTCCATTCCATGAACTGGCAGCAAAAAGAAAATCAGTATCTGCAATACATATAAGATAGTAGGATTGTAAACAATAATATGCATGACAATGTATTTTTAGGGCAAAAGGAAGGTCGACAATGTGTCAGCTACCCACTTTATTAAAACCTTAAATTTTAGATAATAATAATGTAAAAGAATCAATTGAAATCACTGAGCCCTTCCTCACTCCATAATCAAGTTTCTGCTCGCACTAATAAGCCTAACAATGTTGCTCTTGAAAATACCACGGTTTTTTGAAAGGAAAATGGAGTGGAGGGAAAGGATCATACATGGTTTCAAATTAGTGGCTTAATTATTAATAAGTTGATTCCACATTGTATCAAACAAAACTAATAACCCTCCCTAAATTGGTTGATGTGCCAATTTGACCAATCAGCCATCAAGCAACAAGATCCAAGGAGAATTGGCATATACATCAAGCACTTTATTTGAGATCATTCTTAAAAGTTATCAATAAAAGTGGACAGGGTGTCGACCATCCTTTTTCTTATCAAAATAACTAAGTTTTTCTTCTCTCAAAAAGTCAACTAGTTTATTATTGTTTGACGTCTGAAAGTTTATTTAATAATTCAAGAATAAATGCAGTTTCTAATACAATCATCTTATGCTGTCCTAGAGGATGTTCAAGTTCTAGGACCACCGTAAAAGATACTTTTTTTTTCAGAAAAGAGAAATCAGCATAAAAGATGATAAACAAAAGACCAATAACACTGAGGTTCAAGTGCAATCTTATCTGCAACAACCCTGACGCTTCAAGATTTTACAGTATATTTCTTAGAGATCAACTGCTTATAATAAGAACTCAAAGTAACACAAACAACCTGCAAATACAATTTCGAATATGCAATACAAACAAGCTCCCCTGAACTATGAGTTAACTGTAACTGATGTAAAGGAAGGTAAAGCGGGCACGAAAAAATGCTGAATTCTCCAGGAAGCAAATAGGTATAAATCAAAAACAATCTCAATTCCTTAAAAAAATCAAAATATTGTGCCACAAAAAGAAAACAAATTAACTCGACCTTCGATCCCGGAATGGAAGATGCCGAGGCCGAACCAGTAGAGGTAGTTGTTGATCGGCGTCAGATCGTATACGTTCAAGTAGACATGCGTCCTGCCGCCGACACTCCCGCCACCCTCCCCATTACTCTGCTGCTGCGCCTCCTTGAGGGGAGAAGAATGCGACGGAAACAACCGCATCTTCCGCCCAATACCGGGGGTGAATCGGATCAAATTGAAGCCCTAGAATCCCCAATTCGCCGTCCTTCTCCTCCTCCGCAGCAAATCCCTCATCTCCGATCGAGTAGAAGCACCTACGAATCCATCACGTAGAAGAAACGATCACATTATCGAGGAAGGGGATTGGAAACCCTAGAAAATTGAGGGGAAATTTGGGGACAAGGTGCTCTTAGGAATTCGTTTCGATGCGACGTCGGTTTCTTTTCTATTTCTTCTAATTTCCACTGCATGCACTGTATACTTTATTTTATCACATTTCTTCCGGTCTCCTCGCTGGAAAAGTATAAAAAAAATAAAGAAAAAATAACTAACAATGGAGGGAGAGAAATATGAAAAATGTTACAGGATTTTGAAACTTCACTGCCATTATACATTTTAATTGAAAATAATTAAAAAAATCAAAATAAAATTAGTTATTTACATAAAAAATTTAACATTTTAGAAGCTTATCAGATTTAACCAATTCATATCATCTTTAATGTTTTAGCAAATCATTCTTCTAACTTTTCTTAACTGATTAATCATTTTTTTATTTCTTCAATTTATTTTATTGTCAAAAAGATAGGTTATGGATGATTTCACAATGGCCAATGGAAGATTGGGAATTTTATATCTTAAACTTTATGCATTCCACTAATTAACATTACATGGTTAAGAAAATGAGTAAAATGTTTATACTGTCATTGTGCTTGTTCAAATCAGAACTGTCCCATGAAATTTGAAGTTCACAGGTTATAGACACTATCTCATGATGTTAATATATGACCTCATTTGTTTCTGCTTTATATGAACTTGAACTCATATGATTTTTTTAATTCAATTTGTGATGCTAACCATTGTAACTTTTAAGATCATATATACTAATATATATAGCACTAGATTGCATAGAGCTATTGTTCATATTGATACATGCACAGAAAGCCACCCAACATAGTTACCAGATCGAGAGATGCACCGGGCAATCATCAGAAATACATACCTAATACATGGCATCAGGCCCCTTGGCAGTTAAGGACTTCAGACTTAAAGAGGAAGACCTGTCAACGAATTTTGAGATCACCTGATGCAGAGATCGGTGATCTTCCTGAACATGTAGTCGTCCTAAACAGACCGCTGCTCGACGAATTCGCCGAGGGGCATCGACATCGAGAATCATGAAACATGGTCATTGATCAGACTGACATGCATCTGAAACTAGGAATTCTACTGTATTTTGTTTTCTTTGCCATTTCCACAACAATAAAACGATAAGCTGCAGAAGTATCAGATATTGCAGCAGTTAAACTTGGCATCTTGCTCATCTATCTTTATCAGTCTTGACAAAGATCTCAGCGTACAGATGAAGAACAGACCCGAGTTACCAAATGGCAATTGGCGTATATGCCTAACATAGGAATCACATGAATCAGTGAAAATCTTTTTTTTTTTTTTTGCTTTTTATTTCACCACAAAATCTCTACTGACACTGACACACATCCAAATTAACCACAGAAGTACATTAGCAAACTGAAAACTTAGTCCCCTCTAGAAGGAGACCCACTATTTTGTCAATAACCTCGAGAAATAAATGAGTGATGTATGTCCTTATACTTAAGGAAATATTACAGTGGCATCACCATTTGATACTAAAGGGAATTCTGTACAAAAAATAAAATCGACAGAACATTCTGCAAACTGACAGAATGTGTAACTACAGTTAAAAGCGACAAGGCTGGTCCATCCATGTGTTGGATGCCTTTAGAGACTAAATGCCCATAAATTCCGAATTTAGCAAATAAAAAACTTATAAATCAAGTGTAAGTGTCATCTCAATGCATGAAATTAAAGTTCTGCCAAGGTGAGGGTGTGGATTTGGTAATGTGTTCTGGCATGCCAATTCTTAAAAGTCCAAACATCAGGAGATGAGTGTGTGAATTGAATGCATTGGGCCATGTTTGTTGTAAGGTGACCAGCGTCGTCACGGGTCGTGATGAGTCATCACGGCCGTGTTGATCACAAGAAGTCGTGATCAAAGAGATCACGAGCCGTGATGGCTATGTCAGGTCGTGATCGCAGATATCACGACCGTGACGGACGGACGGGCCGTGATGGCCATATCAGGTCGTGATCGCTGAGATCACGACCGTGACGGAAGGGCCGGATCACATGGATCACGGCCATGACAATCGTGTCCTGGCGAACGGAGTTGCAGACGGCGAGAAGCATCCACGCTGCGCTCATACGAAATTGACGGGTCTAAGGTCTTCGCACACATCCTTGGACGTCTTCTGCACCGTCGAACTCGCCAAACGTCCGCTGAACCGCCTCCGACGAACTCCCCTATTTTTACGTTCGCGTGGTGAACGGTACGCGTCGACGGAGAAGATGAACAGTGGACTTCTCACCCTGTTGATCTGATTCGTTCGTTCTTATTTGTGATTTAGATCTGCTCCGTTGATTGCTAGATTAAGTCGTAGTCGTTAGATCATTATCTGATTACATTCCATCTGATAATAGATAGATCTAATCTGAACCGTCGGATTTATCTGATATTTTTTCTAATTAGATTTGGACCGTTATAACTCACTTTAGATCTCAACCGTTAATGTTGCATGATTTAATCCGGACCGTTAGATCTAGATCTTTATAACCCTTTTAGATCAAATCTATACCATTAGATTTGTTTTTATTCTTGATCTTATAATTCTGACCGTCCATTTTAATTGATTTATAATTCACATGTTTTATAATTAATATTAAATCAAATTTTGAAAAATAATTCTAGTTTTAATTGCTATAATTTTGGGAAAATAAATTATCTTTTATTTTCGTATTAAATTAATTTTAGAAAATAAATTTTGTTTATTAACTGATAAATTTATTTTGAATAAGTTAATTTAGAAAATAAATTTAATATTTATATTTAAATTTATTTCGAACAAATTTAGTTTATTTATTATTGACTTTATTTTCGGATTGAATTAATTTTAGAAAATAA
>LTAE01011543.1:0-15086 GCA_001647135.1 Pontederia paniculata | reverse complement strand
ATGGAGGTGCTGCTCTTGGCGTGAAGATTGCACATGACACATGCTAAGTATCGAGTCCACTATATTGTATAGCCAATTAGTAGGCTTTTTGCTTATTTTCAGCATGTATCGAGTCGGTTGTATGAGCTCATGGACTTAGATGTTGTAAGTTAACCTTATGTGTTCTTATGACTATTGTATCGAGATCATTGATCGTTTCCGCTGCTGCTATATTGCTATAATTTATCGTCTTCCGCTATAGAATCTGCTGAAGCTATGTATGTAATTGTTGTTTTTCGAAGCTAGCATTCAATTTATGTAATTAATTATTTTTTCGTCGCAGATCACAATAACCCTGAAAATTCAAAGAATTATAATAATTGAGAAAAGATCAAACACAGACTCTTTTCAATTAGCACACTAATCGTGTTGAATATAAATAACCAAAATGAGCTGTATTAGAGACTAAAAGTTCAACACATGTTGTATCCATTTTAAATACGATGTTGCTCCCAAATTATGTTAACACAATGTCGCATCCGTGTGGAACACAAATTATGTTGCAAACTATAACATGTCAAGCGTGTTTCAATTAACAATTCGAAATAAAGATAAACAAAACCTTTACGGTGAATCCTTGTAAATAATTTTGGGTAAAACTATTTATTTTATTTTTTATACAATTACGGTTTTATTAGCTAATAACATGCATAATAAGCATGTCTCGGTCACCGATAACTTGAAATAAATACTAACAATGCATTGAAAGATAATTTTGCTAAAAAGTAAAACTTTTTACTTGGAAAATAAAAAATCAACATTCAACTCCGCTAAAAGTAACAGGAATACAATGCACGGACCTGATATACAATATAATAATTTGATTTTAACCTGTTGCTAAACAAAAAGAAAATTAGCCACATTTTTTTCCCCGAAAGAGAAAGATATCATCCACGAAATATTTCTTTATCATATCTCCAAGTTTAAGTAACTGTAGACGGTTGCAAATTACAATAGAAAAGGAAATCATAATAATTTGACTGTACATAAGCAATATGTAAAATTGACATGCAAAATTAATTTTGACCGTTATGAACAGAGGAAACTGATTGACGGCAATTGGGTTTAATCCAGTTTTACAACTATAATCGTATAAATATAATAGTCTTTAATCTTCGTATAAAAAAATAAAATAAATTATATATCGATTACCATAAGCGGTTAGAGCAACCGTCTCCGATTTTCTAGTATAAATATCAAGCAAAAGAACAATCATTATGTGCTCAATCCACATCCTCTTTTAGAATATTGTGAAAGAATTTAATATGCATGACGACTTGGATTACTACAGACTTTTGACTTGATTTTATTGTATAATTATGCTGAAAAAATAAAGATTATAATTATAAAAAAAGAATCGACTCCAAAGTCCAAATCTTCTATCGTATTTTTATGATTTGCCGCAATTTAGTATTAACAAAACTTTTGGACTGTTTTGTTCTTTGCAACTGGTTGCAAAAGTATACTATTTATGACCAAAGAGCACAGGAAAACGAAATTATGTATTATGATTATTTCTTAGAAAATATAGTCTATCTTTCAAATGGCGTAGACGAACTTAACAGTATAGATTATTCAAGTTCGAGATTTTTTGTCTGTGCATTTTTAATGGTTAGGAAGGCCTCTTACTCATGGCATCTTGATCTCCCATCTTTCGATCTGGGCATTCTTTAAGATAATGATCATGCTCTACGTAGTTAATAAACGTGCATGTCTTGCGGCGACAGTGTGGGCAAATATGCCTACCCTCTTGTTGTCGTCGTTGCTCTTGACGTGGTGGGTAAGGTTTAGAACACTTCTCCCAGCGATTATCTCTTCCATTAGGAGCCTTGTCCTATCTACTATCATTATGCCTATATCAATTTGAAGGATGAACTATAGCCTTCTCCTTTCGAGTCTTTCACTCCTCGTGTTCCTTGTCCAATTTTAATGTGAGTTGTAAGGCTTCCGCCATGGTCTTCAGTTCACACTCATGATCTTGGTCCTCAATCCAAGAAGAGAGATATTTTAGGTTGCCTAGACAATCTTTACAAGTAGACAGTGACAGTTGCTCCTCCAACTCCAAGAGATCCACATTCCATAGTGAGCAACTACTAAAGATGGCGAGATGTCTAGCTCGGTCGCCAATGTCCCCACGCAGTCGCGGCGCTGGCCCTCCTAATTTGCACACTTACCATCGTCATCCCTGCCTCCAGTGGCAACCACATCAGTTACAACACGACAACCGCCATGGTGGAGGGCAAGCTCAACGTGCACCTCTTGCCGCATTCACATGATGATGTCAGCTGGTTGAAGACGATCAATCACTACTATGTCAGGGCGAATAATTGGATACAGGTTGGGAAGAAGTTGCTTGCTTGCTTGGGGTTTCCCTTCTTTGTACTAACTCTATAACTGTGATTTAATGAAAAGCCTGCAGGGTGCTTGTGTTGAGAACATGCTGAACTTGGTGATCGTTGCCCCGCAAAAGAATCCTAACCGCAGTTAATTAGTCTTTGCAGAGCAGGTTTTTTATGCAAAGAGGAGGATGTTATTTGCATTTTTTCGTAATTGTTTCGTGCATATTTGCATGTCATTTAGATTCGTGCAATGCACTTAATATTTACATGAAACACGGGTGATATGAGTTTTTGGTCTATTAAGTAGCACCCTTAAGATCGTCTGTAGCAGTCATATTTCAATCGTAGTGCTCTTTGAATAAGTTTAAATGTTATATTTTATTTCCTTAATGATATGTGTTATGACACTTTATGCTCTAGTTTCTTAACATACAAAACATTTTGATGTATTGCAATCATTTAGAAACGATATGCATGCTCGATGATAAATAGGACTTAAAAGATGAAATATATTGTGTTTGTATTGTAGAGTATTGTATTATAATTATAAGTTTCCTTGTCATGTTAACTATACATGTTTTAGCTATTGAGATCGTGGAACTTTGTTTTTTTTTTTTTCCTTTTCTTACTTGCCGAGTGCTTGGATGAACCTACCTCGAATTATAATTTTAATCTTATCTTTAACTAGTTTACCCTTCTCTTATGGTACAATATGATTAATGAAACTTGATTCAATATTAGGACCGAAAGATAAAAGTGATCTTCCTTTTAGAAATTTCGCATCTAAATAAATGACGTGACAGTAATTGAAGGAATATTGTCATTTAATTTGTTTACCTATTTCTCAATGTTTATTCAAAATCAAACAAACATTGCAAATAGTTAGGAAAATCCTGAAAAGATATATATATATATATATATATATCATATGAGAACGAGTTTTTTCAGTTACCACTAGCGATCTAATCATCAAAATCGAAATCTTCTATGTAGTTAACATTCAATTTATGTAGTTAGTTATTTTTTCGTCGCATATCCGTAAGGACCGTAATACTTTGAAAATTCAAAGAATTATAATAATTAGAAAAATATCAAACAGAGGCTCATCATGTTGCATATAAATAACAAAAACGGGCTGTATTGAAGATTAAAAGTTCAATACCATCTGTATCCATTTCGAACATGGTGTTGCTCCAAATTATGTCCAAACAATGTCGTATCAGTGTGGAACACGTATCATGTTCCAAACTATAACATTGCAAATGTGTTTCATTTAACAATTCAAAATAAAGATAACATTTTTTTCACGGTGAATCCTTGTAAATAATTTTGTGTGAAACTATTTATTTTATTTTTTATACAATCACTGCTTTATTAGCTAAACAAATATATAGTGACATGTATAATAAGCATGTCTCGGTCACTGATAAATTGAAATAAATACTAATAATGCATTGAAAGTTCGCAAAAATATTTCTTTATCATATTTCTTTATCAAGTGCACCGTAGACAGTTACAATAGAATAGGAAATCATAATAATTTGACTGTACAAAAGCAATATGTAAAATTGATATGCAAAATTAATTTTGACAATTACGAACCGAGAAGAACCTGATTGACGGCAATTGAGTTTAATCCACTTTCCCAGCTATAATTGTATAAATATAATAGTCTTTAATTTTCATATTTGTTATTGCTAAGATCGTATCTTATTAAAAAAACAAAGTAAATTATATAGCAGTTACCATAAGCGGTTAAAGCAACTGTCGCCAATTTTCTAGTATAAATTATCAAGCAAAAGTACTATCAATTTGTGTTCAATTCACATCCTCTTTTAGAATATTGTGAACGAATTTAATATGCATGACGACTTGGATCATTACAGACTTTTAACTCGATTTTATTGTATAATTATGCTGAAAAAAAATAAAGATTATGATTATGAAAAAAGAATCCGAATTCAAAGTCTGTGGTGATCCAAATCGTCTATTGTATTTTTGTGAGTTGCAAAACTCTATCCACCATGATTTTATCAATCAATTTTCGACTCGATTTATTTTCAAAGTGTATGTGATTGGTATATTATCTGACAAAAAAGTACATACACACGTTATAAAGCGGATTACAAGTCTCCTATGTGCCGCAATTTAGTACTAACAAAATATTTGGTCTGCTTTTTCCTTCGAAACTGGTTGCAAAAATATACTATTTATGACCAAAGACCACGGAAAAAGAAAATTATGTATTGTGACTATTTCTTAGAAAATATAGTTCGTCTTTCAAATGGCTAGAAGTTATAATTTACAATTTGACTTTCAATTGATTAAAGTTTTTTCATAAAAAAAAGGTGTTGGCAAACTTAAGTACAGATTATTCATGTTCGAGATTTTTGGGCTGTGCATTTTTTACTGTTTTAAAATAGTAAATGAAAATACTAAATAAATCAAGCAAACATTTCAGATACTAGAAAAATGTATAGACTTTTTTTCTGAACAGCAAATAAATTTCTAAACGCTACATCCAGTTTCGAACAATGTTGCCAACTGTTTTTCCCCCCCAAACGATGGATTCAGTATTTCTTGATTATTAAATAAATATATGTTAATGGGATAAAGTTGTTAAGATGTGGCCTTAAAGAAACAATAGCTTCTTAT
Organism: Pontederia paniculata; assembly: GCA_001647135.1. Classification (NCBI taxonomy): domain Eukaryota; kingdom Viridiplantae; phylum Streptophyta; class Magnoliopsida; order Commelinales; family Pontederiaceae; genus Pontederia; species Pontederia paniculata. The sequence goes on along the minus strand of LTAE01011543.1, from coordinate 10,053 downwards.
AATCTTAAATTATTCAAATAGAAATACCTTAAAAGTTTTTTCTCCGAGAGGATAAAAAGAGAAATTAACATAAGTAAGATAAATGAATTTATAAGTTTCAGCATTTGTGAACCGAGAGAATTATCAAATGAACCCAAAATACTTGTGTTAAGGCCATTTTCAATCTCCTCCAGCTTCTTGTGATTTCTTGAGAGGCATAATGAATTCAAAAGGCAAGGGGAACAAATTGATATTGCACTAAAGCCCCACATGCATATCTAAAAATCTAATTGCACAATAGACTCGTTCCCAACAAACGAAGAGATTCATAGCCTTTTTTACAGGAATAAAGTGAAAATAATCATTTTGTTCTTACTTTTTTATTCAAATAGCTTAAGAATAATAATTTTTCATCAACTTTTAAAATTATCTTGATTTCTGTAAAATCACTTTTTTATTATTAAATCAAGAACATTTTTTGCCATTGACAAGAACAATTTGTTTGTTCCTTTTTTCTTTAAACTTATTTTATTAAATTATTTTATCTTAATAAAAACATAACTATTTATAATTAATAACTTTTTACATTAATCATTTTTTTCATAAAATAACATTAATAATAAAATATAATATTATAAATATTTTGATATTAATAGTTTTACAAATTAATTAATTATTATATTATCTCATTATTTGGTAATAATATATATTATTGAGAAAAGAAAAAAATGGAGGTGCTACCTACTTAATTAGGTAACACCTTACTACTTACCTTATCCACAGTAAGATGTTGGATATACAATAGATATGAGATATTCTCTTTTTTAAATAATTTATTACAAGTTGTTAGATCTACCGTATATTTAACATCTTACGGTTGATAAAGTAAGTAGTACGGTGTTACATATTTAAGTAGATAGCACCTCCATTGAACCCTATTGAAAATAGAATAATGTGAAATGTTAATTAGCTTGTCATTATAATATTAGATAATTAATATAATTGTATTATTTAGTAAATATTTTATTAATAATAAAATAAAGAATAATGTTAGTGTAAACATATTAATTCGCACTAATATTTTTTATTGTTATTTAACTCAATAATTAGAATTATGTTACTTGATTATTAATAATTCATAATTTCATTAAATAACTAATTATATTTAAAAATATTAATAAAATATTATATTTTATTATTTTATTTTATTTGTTCTCATTTCAACCAATCACACAAAATAATCAACCAAATACTCCACATAAGAATATCTCACTCTTTTTCTTCTCATAAGAATAAAAAAAGAATATTATTCCTAATTCTCAAAATCCTTATTCTCCTCCCAAACAGGCCCGAAGAGTTCAGAGTGTAAATTTTAATTAACGATGGATTTTCATAAGGTATCTTTTAAAACATGATAAATTAAATTAGTTAATACAATCTTTTTTTATTTAATTTCACATTAATAAAATTCATTAAGAGAACAGAGAAATACTGAAATAAGTAAAAAAAAATGAAAAAAAAATTATTCATTTCCATGTCAAACTATAGTCAAATCTACCATTCCTGATTTTTGACGTATTTTTGTATTAGCATTAGATATGATGTCTCTTTAAATGCTAAAAGAAATTTTGCAAAAATATTCTAAATTTTCATATCTAGATGCACTCAATATCTCATTTTCTGTTTTTTTATATGTATTGTTATATTAATAATTCTTTTCTGGAAAGAATGACTAATATTGGAAATGAGGACTTTTGAATCATAAAATAATAAAAAGATGCTAAAAAAACTAAAAAACTTTTGGTCTTCCCAATCAACATATTTTATAGAGAATTAAATATGATGGTGGAAAGTTGTCTACACTTAGATAAATTTTAAGGTTAACTAAATAGACAAATGTTTTGATAAGAAACTTATCTAACTAGGATATATGTTAAATGTCAATGAGATTAAGGATCAAATTTTAAGTAGCTACTCCTATTTAAAAGTGTATCGAGTTTGAGTCTATAATTTTGGAGACTATGCTTATTGGATCCTAAAACTTAATTTTTTATTTCTATTGCCTATTGCGACCAAAATAATTGTGATCCCTTTAAGTTGGTCATTAAAATTATTTAAGGACCAAACTTTTCCTATTCATCCCAAATTCCACAAGGATGAACTTTCAGGCACTAGAAGATTGATCCTCATCAAAGGTGTAACTTTGAAAAGTAGCATGTTTGATCTCTAGAAGTGCATATGGATCAAACAAATTCAGTCCCTAAAAGTTGTATATTTCTATAGATCAACATGTGTTATCCCTAAAATTGTATATTGTTAGAAGATTTGGTCCCTAAATATATTGATATAGCCCCCAAAAGTGCAATAGTAATAGTTAGTCCCCAAATGTATTTTATTAATTATCATATTGGTGCCTAAAATGAGTCCATAACAAATTTAATATAAATAAATAAATATAAAAAAACTAATAAAACTTACATACCCATAGCATTGTGAACAAAAAATGAATATAAAAGAATTGACCTTACCCTTCCAAGATCAATTAAAATAATTATAATGCATACAAAAGTAGACAACTATGAAAGTGTCAATGCACAAGAAACATGTTGAAAGAAAATGTCAACAGAGATATCTCCATCATTAGCATTTTCTCTAAATGAGCATATCTTTTTTTTTTTCAGGATATTAGAATAGTGCTATCCGAGCACGTAATTGGATCTTGTGCTAAGATCTTGAGCACATATGTAAGCATCATTAATTGAAGGTCCTAACCCAACTATCGTCTTCATTTAAAGAATTATTATTTTCTCCTGCAATAATAAAAATAAAATTAACCCCATCAACTTAACATCAAAAGAAATATAAGTTCTATGATAATGCAAGGTATGAAGTTTTTATGTCACATAATTTGCCTTCTAAAAAAACACACATAATTAGATTTTGCATATTTCATGTACCCATATGTTGTTTCATGTGCGTTGTAAAGTTCAACATGATCACAAATTACAATCATGAAAATATAAGAAATTATGTTAATATATTTTCTTTTATGAATATATAAAACCTCCAAAGAAGTTATACTAATAAAAATATCAAATTGTATTAATAAATAATAAAAATATGATATATATATATATATATATATATATATATATTTGCTATTTTTTTTGAAAACGACATATAATTATGCTAAAAGTGATAATTATAAACTTGATATAAAACAACTAATTTTTTATCGTACGTTTCTTTTTTGATGATTTGTTTATTTTAAATAATTATAGAAAATAATATGATATTTATTTGATTGTTTTTAATTAAAATGTTAGACGTGGTCTTAGTTAATTCAGATTGTCTTTTCCTAAAACCGTCGCTAATCAACTCCACATGTATGAACCACCATCAGATCTATAATGAAAAGCTCAGATCAATATATGGGGCCCCTCATTTTAAATGAAAGTAAAGATCTGAATTTTTCATTATAAATTTGATGGCAATTCATACATGTGGAGTTGAATCTGCTCCATATATTTCTTAACCCCTTAATTGGATAATAAAGTGTAATCGGGGTGCCATATAATCTGCGGAAGCTATGTATTTAGTTATTTTTTTCCGAAGGTAGCATTCAATTTATATAATTGATTATTATTTTCATCGCATATCATAATACCCTGAAAATTCAAAGAATTATAATAATTGAGAAAAGATCAGACTCTTTTCAATTAGAACACGGATCATATTGGATATAAATAATCAAAATGAGTTGTATTAGAGATAAAAGTTCAACACAGATTGTATCCATTTTAAATATGATGTTGCTCTCAAATTATGTTAACACAATGTCTTATCCATGTGGAACACAAATTATGTTGCAAACTATAACACATCACACGTGTTTCAATTAACAATTCAAAATAAAGATAATTTTTTTTACGGTGAATCCTTGTAAATAATTTTGGATAAAAAGTAAGACTGACTTTTACCTGGAAAATAAATAATCAACATTCAACTCCAGTAAAAGTAACAGGAATACAATGCACGGACCTGATATACAATATAATAATTTTCTCTCCGAAAGGAAAATGATATCATCCACGAAATATTTCTTTATCATATCTCCAAGTTTGAATATATATATTAAGTACACCGTAGACGGTTACAAATTACAATAGAAAAGGAAATCATAATAATTTGACTGTACATAAGCAATATGTAAAATTGACATGCAAAATTAATTTTGACATTATGAACTGAAAAGAAACTGATTGACGGCAATTGGGTTTAATCCAGTTTTACAACTATAATTGTATAAATATAATAGTCTTTAATCTTCAAATAAAAAAAATTATATATCGATTACCATAAGCCGTTAGAGCAACTGTCTCCAATTTTCTAGTATAAATATCAAGCAAAAGAACAATCATTATGTGCTCAATCCACATTCTCTTTTAGAATATTGTGAAAGAATTTAATATGCATGACGACTTGGATTACTACAGATTTTTGACTTGATTTTATTGTATAATTATGCTGAAAAAATAAAAATTATAATTATACAAAAAAGAATCGAGTCCAAAGTCTGTGGTGATCCAAATCTTCTATCGTATTTTTATGACTGACAAAACTCTATCTATCGTGATATTAATAATCAGCTTTTGATTCGATTTATTTCAAAAAGTATGCGGTCGGTATATTATCTATAAAGAATAGTGTATACATACATTATAAGGAGGATTATAAGTCTACTATGTGCCGCAATTTAGTATTAACAAAACTTTTGGACTGTTTTGTTCTTTGAAACTGGTTGCAAAAGTATACTATTTATGACCAATAGCACTGGAAAAATATTATGTATTATGACTATTTCTTAGAAAATATGGTTTTGTCTTTCAAATGGCTAGAAGTTATAATTTACGACTTTCAATTTTATAAAGTTTTTCATAAAAAAGGGTGTAGACAAACTTAAGTATAGATTATTCAAGTTCGAGATTTTTGGGCTGTGCATTTTTATTGGTTTAAAATAGTAAACGAAAATATAAAATAAATCAAGCAAAGATTTCAGATACTAGAAAAATGTATAGACCTTTTTCTGAGCGAATAATAATTTTTTAAACGCTACATCTAGTCTCGAACAATGTTGCCAACTGTTTTTCCCTATTTTTCCCCAAACGATGGATTTAATATTTCTTGAATTATTAAATAAATATATGTTGATTATTAAATAAATATATGATGATGGGATAAAGTTGTTAAGATTGTTGCCTTAGATCTAAAATTTGAGAAAATGATTTTCTTTTTAGTAATATGTTGTTTCTATGGTCAATATAAATCTGAATTCTTCATGCTCAATTCTCGTTCTTCAATTTCTTTTGCTATGTAAAAAAATGTAGTTTACTATTTCAAAGGTTGGAGTACATGTGATATAATTCATAAAATTATACAAATAGAAATACCGTAAGTTTTTTTCTCCGAAAAGATAAAAAGAAATTAACATAAGTAAGATGAACGCATTTAAAAGTTTCAGCACTTATGAACTGAGAGAATTAACAGATGAACCTAAAATACTTCAATACATTTTTCTGATAAGGTCATTATCAATCTCCTCCGGCTTCTTGTGATTTTTTGGGAGGCGCAATGAATTCAAGAGGCAAGGGAACAAATTGATACTGCACTAAGCCCACATGCACCTAAAAGGAAGAGGTGAAAAGTTTATAGTGTAAATATAAGTAAATATAAATATAAATATCATAGTGATGAATAACTCTAGACTCATCAATTTGAATTGATAATAATTTATCTTCACCTCGTTTGTTCGAACATCGAATTAGTCAGATGTTAATAATCATGAACATCGATAATTTATCCCAAAAAATATAAATATTAATTAATGATGGATTTTCATAAGTTAACTTTTAAAACATTTTAATTTGAATTAGTTAATACAATATTTTTTATTTATTTTCTCCATTAATAAAATTCATTAAGAGAAAAGAGAAATACTAAAATAAGTAACAAATTTGAGAATAAAAATAATTTTATTCATTTCCATGTCAAGCTATAGTAAAATCTACCATGTTTGATTTTTTTGATGTATTTTTATATTAGTATTGGATATGAGGACTCTTTAAATGCTAACAGAAATTTTGCGAAAAAATTCTAAATTGCATATCAAGATACACTAAATATCTCATTTTCTGTTTTCTATATGTATTGCTATATTAATATTCTTTTCTGGAAAGAAGGACTAAAATTGGAAATAAGACTACTTGAATCCTAAAAAAATAAAAAATGTTAAAGAAAACTAACCAACTTTTGGTCTTCCCAATCAACATGTTTGATAGACAAACGTTGTCTCTAAAACTCAATTTTGATTTCTATTACCTATTGTGATTTAAATAATTATGATCCCTCCAAATTATTATTAAGGGATCGTTTGGATTGAGATTAAAATATAAAATAATATGTATAAGAATATACTACAATAGAATTATATGTGAACAAATCCAAAAAATTGTATCAGGATTAGTGTTGGGATTAAAGTAAATAAAAAGAATAAATATAATATTTAGAAAAATAAGTGATGTTAAAATAATTTTAATTATATTTACTAATGCACATATTTTTTAGTAATAAATACAAATTTTATTTCTCTACATTTATAATAACATATAATTAATTATTAATTATAAGAATGTAATTAATCATTATTAATAATTTATTAATTAATTGATAATATTATATAGTATGGCATTATGCGTACACCATTAATTTATAAGCTTAAATAAATATTCAGTTGCACAAAATAATTAATTAATGGCCATTACATTAATATAATAGATATTATAAAAAAAGTTAAAAGAAAAAAGTAACAATTCTTGGGATCCTTAGGAACATATTTCATCCATTTTAATAGATTAAAAGTTGTGGTTTCATGTGTTTCGAGGTGATTTTAAAAAAAACAAGATTTTGACCATTTTTTTTAATCCTATAGGTGTTTGACAAATTTCAGAGAATAATTTTATATTATCCCGCTTAATCCCAATTCAAACGGCACCTAATCGTATTTAAAGACTAAAATTTTCCTATTGATCTTAAATTCCAATAGGATGAACGTTTAACCACTAAAAGATTAGTCCCCGAAGGTGTATCCTCGAAAAATAACATGTTTGATCTAAAAAATGCATATGGACCAAATGGATTTAGTCTCTAAAAGGTGTATATTTTTATAGACCAACACGTGTTAGTCTCTAAAATTATATATTATTAGAAGATTTGGTCCCTAAAGATCAATATATAGCCCCCAAATGTGCAATAGTAATAGTTAGTTTCCAAATGTATTTTTATCAATTATCATATTTGGTGCCTAAAATGAGTACATAAAAAATTAATATAAATAACTATAAAAAAACTAATAAAACTTACACACCCATAGCATTATGAACAAAAAAATGAATAATAAAGAATATTCGAAGATCTTATTCTTCCAAGATCAATTAAAAAAGTTAAAATGCATATAAAAGTAGACAACTATGAAAGTGTCAATGCACCATGAGTTAAAAAAACATGTTGAAAGAAAGTGTCAATAAGAGATATCTTCATCATTAAGACTTTCTCTGAACGAGCATATCTTCTTTTTTTTCGCTATCGAGTGTATTAGAACAGCGCCATTTGAGCACATAATTGAATTTTGTGCCAATAACTTGAACACATATGTGATCATCATTAATTGAATGTCCTAACTCAACTCTCATCTTCATCTGAAGAGCTATTATTTTCTCCTACAATAATAAAAATAAAATTAACCCCATCTACTTAACATCAAAAGAAATATAAGTGCTAAGATAATGCAAGGTATGAAGTTTCTATGTCACATAATTGCCTTCTAAAAATACGCACATAATTAGATTTTTGCATATTTCGTGTACCCATATGTTGTTTCATGATATGTGCGCTTCTAAAGTTCAACATGCTCACAAATCTACAATCATGAAAACAAGTAAGAATTTATGTTAATATATATTCTTTTATGAATATATAAAACCTCCAAAGAAATTATATTAATAAAAATATCAAATTTTCTTCTGCTTCAACAAATGTTTGATCATCTCTCGTGTGAACAAACTTTTTTTTTTCCGGTCCCTACCTTTGTTCATACTCGAAATTACAACCAAAAAGTATATTTTTAAAAATTTTTAGGAAGAAAAGAAATGAAGATAACTCAGAAATTTTATGCCATTGTGTACAAATCTTGATCATGCTTCCTTCTTTCACAATGATATCGTCCATGGTTGACGAGAGGAGAAAATAAGCAAATGCATATGAAGTATAATGTTAAAACAAATGCAAACAAACAAATGCATATGAGGTATCATGTTAAAACAAATGCAAACGGAGCATACATATACATATCTATTAGTCATATGATTTATCATTAGAACGACAAAAAATTAAACTTAATGCAGAACAATCATTCATATTATACTTACCACCCAAAAACTTTATTCAAGAATCTAAAGTACTCAGGTACAAGAAACATTATCCCATGTAAGACTGACAACTCCTAGGAGCCCTCCATTAAACTAACATGACATATGACTACCAAGTACAAAAATGTTAGAAGTTCTGCAAACAAATAACATGACTTTTTTAAACTGCAAATTTACATTATCCCTCATTTTTAATCATGACAGTCTATTCCTAAATTAAATTAATCAAAATATATAACCACAACTCTTGTGGATAAATAGTCAAGCACGAAATTGGAGTTCAAGTATTCATAAAAAAATTAGAGGACATTGCATGTCATGCGGCATGCATAATTATCATAACATTGTTTTTTTCCACCTAAAGCACATATGCATGTATTGAATAATTATCATTTCCATGTATAGCCAGGTTAGTTACCGAGGAAACATTGTTAACTTTCAATGTATAACTAGGTTAGATACTAAGGAAACATTGTTAGCCTGCAACATATAAGCATTGATTCTAATGGAATGATAAGCTAAATTTGCCAAAATGATCAATCCAAAATATCCTATCATAAAAAATCAAGGTGAATGAAATTGGAAAAAGAAGAACAATATAAAAACTCCTTAACAAATGTAAAGATGAGGAAATAAAATAGCTTAATCTTGAGGCCCTTCGAATATGACAACAATTAGATGATGGCATATGCGATGCGGATGGTCGTAATGTGGCGGCTTGAACATGAATATTTTAGATTGAGTCAAATCTATTTAGTTACGTTTTTTTCCCAGGTCTGTTTGGTTCAACGATCATTAAGGGGAAGAAAATGTAATGAAGGGGAAGGGAAACTAGGGGACAGTTAATGGAAGAGAAAGGAGGTAAAAGAGTTAACCTTGTTTGGATAACATAACTAAAAGGAATGAAATGGAAGGATATTTTTTGTTGAATGAATATATCCTAATATATGTGTTTCTGGATTTTATTATATAGAGTTAACATTAGAAATGTGTTTTAAATATTTCTTTCCCCTCACACCTCAATTTGGAGTTGAAAGAAATATGAGATTTTGAAGGGTAACGGAGGTAAATGGAGGAGACATTTCCCTCCATTCCCCTTCGTTAAAAATACAACTAAACGAGGTTAATAGTTTAACCTCCTTTTACTTCCCTCCTTTCACCTCCAACCAAATAGGCCCCTAATGAACAATATAAAAGAATATTTTATTTGGCTAGATTTTTGGATTGAATATTTTACTTTAAAGTATTGGCTTCTGCATTTTTTGTTATATTATATGGTCAAAAACTAAAATAGTAAGTTGAGGGGCATTCTGTTAGGTGGAAGGGTGTGCTTCTAGGATGTTACAAAAGGTATCAGAGCCTAACGAGGGGCACTTCCTAGATGACTCTAAATATGTAAAGGTCATGTGCAAGCATCGTGAACACTTATCGCACCATCTAGTGAGGGTAAGACTAAGGGGCTCATTATAGATAGTAGTATTAACCATAATGATATATATATTCTATTATGAATAGATACCTGATAAGTAGTTTTTATATAGATGAATTTGTGCTTAAAGTAGGATCTAGATGACACCAAGAGGGGGGGGGG
>LTAE01011542.1:0-15088 GCA_001647135.1 Pontederia paniculata | reverse complement strand
ATATATATATATATATATATATATATATATTATTACTATAATTTATTTCAAGCAACATTCACGTTGGATCTTTGACATCCCAATGGAATCCTTACAATATAATACCATCTACCTGATTTATAGTGGATGGAAAAAATAAGTTGTGAGTTGATAATTATTGATTTATTAAAATCATCTTTTTATTAATGCATGAATATAAAATGTCATGCACTAATAACTTTAGTTCTACTTTCATCTCAGGATATATCCATCATGACATTAGTGAGTTCATTCTGTTCGAGACTTCGGGTAGGCCGTCCTCATTGGAAGGATATTCTATTGTCTTATCGAGCGACATACACACTAAATTTTAATAATATTATATTTACGTTCTTAATTGATTTAGAAAATAATATCAAAGGATATATCCATCAAGACATTAGCGAGTTCGTTCTGTTCGAGACTTCGGGTAGGTCGTCCTCATTGGAAGGATATTCTGTTGTCTTATCGAGCGACATACACACTGAATTTTAATAACATTATATTTATATTTTTAATTGATTTACAAAATTATACCATTTTTTTCAGGCCAAGTATAATGATGTGGTAGGCCTTTCAAATGTTGTGATAAGGAAGATATAATATCGTACAACTCGACTTAGAGAAGTGTTATTTAATTATTGTTAGGATACAATGGTTGCCACCAATGGCAACATTCTTGAAGCTAAGGACAAGTCTGCTCCACATATTTCAAAGAAAGTTTGTTCTTCTCTTCGCAAAACTTGGTAAGTAATTTTTAAATTAGATGTTTATTTTTCAAATACTTATCGTTTTGCATATAGGGTGTCATCTGAATGTCAAAAGTTAACAATTGACAAAAATAATAGATTATCTAAGCCGAATATGGAACACAATTGCGGAAGATCCATTGGCTTCATAGAGCATAGACAAAAAAATGTTGTTTTTTTTTGTAATTTTGATTTTTATGATAAAAAAGTCCAACTAAAATATCTCATATATATGTTTATAAGAGTTGTCTAGCAGCGGTAAGTTTGACTTTCGTAATCTACAAGAAGACCAACTAATTCAACTCATAGGAACAAAAAAAAGTTGCAGTATATCTTCGTAATACTAATTTCAAATATTTCTTTTGAAGTTTTTGATATGAAGATTAATTATCTTCATTGCCATGAGTTGTATGATTTGTTGATGGTAGATAAGTACGGGGATATCGTTGATGAATACTCTAAAGTCGATAAAAATGTATGAAAAGAAGTTGTTGGACTCATTAGGGAGGAACAACTTCGTGACTTAAGTAGATTGAGTTCGATTATAAGTGCTTCTTTTTGTCGCTGACCCTTCATGTAGTTTGGTTTCCACACTCACTACAATGATTATGAGTGAGATAATTAAAGGAGATTGTGGGAGAGGTTATGGATGTCAGGATTAGGTTGTTATTGTTGGATGTCTTGAATTTGATTCACGATAGGTCTACACCTCACACTCCTTCATATGATGATTAGAGTTCTCTATCGGTTTGAGTACTTGTGAATATAGTTTTTGACTTTGGAACATTTAACTTTGTTCTATTATTTTGTAAACTTTAAAAATTATGTTGTGTTGTGAATATTTTTATCAACTTATAAAATTTTACTATTTATTGTGATATGCATGGACATGCTCATAATATATATTGTATATAAAGTTTTATTTACTAGATAATTTTTTTTATTTATCCATAAAATTTATGATAGATTAAGGAAAGGTTAGCAACACTTTGACAACGACAACATATAAAAAAATAGTTCGATAACATGTGATGGATTAAGGATAAAATAACAATGAGTTAGTGATAGTACTATTTGATACTTAATGATAGATCAATGATGGCGTAATGAGGGGTTAGTGACAATCTATAAAATAATTAGCAACAAGTCAAGGATGCAACGGTGATGATTTAGTAATGGGGTACGAACGATTTTATTTTAAACATTAAAAAAAAACAACTTAACAACATAATTATGTTGGAATTGCAATGATTTACTAATGATTTAATGTTGTCATTTTCTATCGTTAACAATGACTGTTTTAATGATGGATCTATTTTGTCGATAAAACAACCTTAGTCCATCACTAATTTGATCGACCTTTGTGGACATTGGCTATTTCCATCCTGATATGCAATATTCTTTAAGTAGTTGTTCAAAGTGTAATAATTGACTATAACTTAAAATCTCATCTAGCTACATCACATACCATGGAGAAAACATAATCAATACCAACAAAATTTGCATCAACATATCCAATACGATTCAAGTTTCTTATATCATAACATAAGGCCTAAATTAAAGCACCTCTCAAGTATTTAAGAATCCACTTCACTATTTCCCAATGATCATGATTATGATTTTTCATAAATATACTTATTACTTCGACTGCTTGTGAAATACTATTGGAGATGGTAGATACCATAGCAAGCATAAGTCTTTTAACAACCGCTGAATATGATATCATAGGCATATCTACCTTTATTCTTCATTTTCGAGGAATTGTACAAAAGATCTCATGTGCATAAGAAGTAGATTTGTTTACTTGTTGGTTTAGTAGTTTGCATACTAAAGTGTCACAAAATCTTCTCAACATAACTATGTGACAAATCATCCTATTATTTTCTCTTTGTGTACTTTTGTGCCAAGAATTTAATTCACAACAATCAAATCCTTCGCATCAAACTCCTCAAAAGCTTTGAGTGTATAAATTCTTTCTTTACTATTCCTTATAATAATCATGTCATTAATATTGTTTTGATTCTTGGAGGGATCGACCAAGAATCAAAACAAGCATACAATAGCAATATACATAAATTGTCACCACCATAGTAATACAAACAAAATGATAAACTTCAAATCTAACAAAATTCAAGCTCATTATGAATGAAATCAAATTGTTTTTACCTTTTTCAACATAATATTCAGGTTGTGATATATAAATATCTTCATTCAGCTCACTGTCCAAGAATTCAATTATTCCAATTCTATGTCAAGAGCAACAACCATATCAAGCACAACTTTGATTATAGATACATGAATAGCAAAAGAAAATATCTCATGAAAATAAAAAACCAAACTTTTTATCACACTCTTTGACAACCAACTATCTTTAAATCTGCCTATCAACAACATATTGATTTTTGTCCTTTCGGTAGCTCAACAAGAACACAATTCCTGTTCTTATAGGATGATTTCATCTCTTGTATCATACTGCATCGTCTTTTTCCTGCACAAACTAATTCACAATCCTCCTGAAAATAAGTAGGCTAATGATTCTCTAATAAAGCAACATATGCACACTTACATGTTTACACTATGATATGAAAGATGTATTAAAATCATTTAATACCTAACCTACATATTAGCATTTCATTTGCAATGACTTGGATCGGCATAACTCAAACATTCTTAGTAGGTGAAACCTCAATATCAAGATCATGATCCTCCTAATCAGTGATGTCATCAATATGCTCATAATCATCCCAAATAATTTGCTCAATTAGAATATTCTTTTTTTATTCTTTTGATATTCTTTAAAAATAATTCTAATTAAAAACAACATCACGACTATTAATTACCTTATGGGCAGTAAGATTCCACTATCTATATTATTTTATTCATGTAGCATAACGGAGAATGATGTATCTTTTGGAGTTATTATGAGCTTGATTCTTGTATTTTCAAGAACATTTACATATGCATCAGAACAAAACACACGAAAAAAATTGTAACTAATAGGTTTACCATACCAAATCTCTTTTGAAGTTATTAAATACAGTAAATCTATAGGAAGCTTGTTAACCAAATAACAGAGCTTCAAACCAAAGTTCTTCTCCAATTTTGTGGTGCTCAACATGTTTTGAACATTATCTATTAGAGTCATATACATTCTTTCTACAACACCATTATATTGATGCATACCTAGACATGCTATACGTCTTTTGATATAATGTTCATTTCAAAATGTGTTGAGCTCTAGAACAAAAATCTCTTCCATTCCTAGTTAGAAAATATCTTTTTTTTCTCTTTTATTTTCAACCAATGCTTTATTTTTTTTAATTTGTTAAAAGTATTTGATTTTATTTTAAGCATAAAAATTAATAACTAGCGTGACTAATCATAAATGAAAATAACAAAATAAGAGTATCTGCCTATAAAAACTATAGGTACTTCACATGTGTCAAGATGATTCAAATTAAGAAATACTTAGTCCTACTAGTAGACAAAGAAAATGATGATCTAATTTGTTTACCAAAATGAAATATGTGTGTTAGACTTGAAACTAGACATAAGATTCTATTTTGAGAATTGCTCACATTCACTCATATGCCTAAAATGTTGGTGAATCTTGATGCAAGTAATGGTAACTTCTCCCACTAAAGTTTTATTAATTAATCTATATAGATTATCAACTAATTGTCCTTTTGATAATATCATCATTCCTTTCATAATTTTTAAATGACAATTCTCTATAATAAATTTCAAAAATTACAAATCATTTTTTTCTTAATGACAAGAGGTCTTTTTGGAGGGTTGAAACATTTCTAACATCTATGACAATACATATTCATCTATCAAATAACATAATTATCACATCATAAACTTTCACTACGTCATAAGCTACATTATCTACCATATATAATATTCCTACCATTAACAAATTTGTAAGTGAGATTATTCCATAGATAGAATGATATGCCAAAATCAACTATTCATTGATTTGCTCCAACTTCTCAATAGCAGACAAAACAATTACATTATCTTCTGTAACATGAGTACTTTCTACGCACCCTAAGAAGGATTAGTCTCTACCTTATCACCCCCTCTCAACATATAGTCTTTCTTTACATGCCATATTTTCCCACAAGACCAACATGTTATTTTCTTCTTTCTATTTGATTTAGATCTATATTTGAACTTCTCACAATTATCTTTGTTTTGAAATTACATCATCATCGCATCATCAAACAAATCATTATAAAAGGTTCGTCTCAATTCTTCATTAAGGAGGAAAGCTACTACAAAATTCATGTCAAGAATTGTGACATGACTAAGGCTAATCAGATTGACACCACGATTCTCACATAGAAAAAAGTAAAAGACTGGATTTTCATAGTAATTAATTTTGACATCAAAGACCACTAACTTGCTAATAAGAAAATTAAATTTATTTAGGTGTTCCTATTGATGCATTTTCTTAATAATGAACACAAACAAATCTTCAAAAAGCAAAGAATATTTGTCAGTACAACTTTTCTGTTTTGGAAGTCCACCAGGGTTTGCCACGGGTGGATTCGATAGACAAATTTGGGGAGAGTTACAAACAACATTGTCTTGTAGATAGGCAAGAGAGTAGGCAGATTTGCACCTTGACCTGATGCCATTCAATATAATGTAACCATGTTTTATATGTATATCGTCAAATGGTATGCAATTTCCTATTTTTGAATTAAGTATCTTGTATCTTAAGCAAGAGCGTGCATCTCCAAAAATAGAAAAAAAAGATGAAACTCAAAATACCTAAAAACCTTCGTTCTCTTTCTTAAGGATCTCACTTATCTTTTTAAACAAATTGCCTATTTGTCACCTATTTTGTCTTTTCCATTCCTTAAACTGTAGTAGTTCAACCATCCTTGATCAACATTGCATCCATTGTTACTTTCCATAGTGCAAAATTTGTCATATCAGATAAAGAAATTTCAAATTTGGTTATATTGTTCCCTCTCATATTTAAATATATTATAAACATACTAATCCTACATGAATAATCGGCTGTAATACCAATTGATAAAACACTGGTACCAAAATAATTAGCTTTAATACCATTGTTAAAATAGTCGTATCAAATTCTAGAACCATTATACCAACTAATGTGAGTATATAATAATTTTTAAGTGAGTACTAGTTAGTAAAATAATAGTATAAAAAAAGAACGTGCAAGAAAATAAATAATAAAAAGAAATTATGTAGTTGGTAAGGTGTGCATAGACTTATATTACTGATACAAAATACATCTATAAAATAGAAACTCCAAGGCAAAAATAATATTACCTAAAAAAAATCCAAAAATAAAACCCTCATTTTTCTTTCTCTATAATTCTCCTAGTCAATGTTTCTCTCCTTCAAGCCTCCAAGATATTTGTAGGACCATGTGTCCCTAAAGTCCTATCATTCTATATATTTATAGCATAAGAAATACAAGAATATTTCATTGATATAAGTTCTACTTTATCCCTATTAAAAATGTTGGCTTTTATTAAAAAACTTATTTCAATCATTCTAGATGCTAATGTAGGATCACTTGACACCAAGAAGGGGGGTGGTGAATTGATGTAATAAAACCTTAAACCGTTTTTACAAAATAAACTTGGAAGCTCAAAATCAATTTATCACAATGTTTAAATTCGAAAGTTCTTAATTAAGAACAAGTGCAATAGTGATATAAAGTGAGAATGTGAGATAATAAATAAAGCAAGTAAGAGAGAAAATGTAAACTCCAGACAAGGAAATTATTGACGATGCTTGGCTCCAACTTGGTCTACGTTCCCACTCTGACTTCTCAATCTTGAGACTATCAGAGATTCACTAGTTTTTCTTCGTAGGGCAAAGAAGACCCAATTAAATCAAACTCCTTGTTTCTCCACTTCAAGAGGTAGACAAAACTTTTTCTCCAAGGAAACTCACAATATCAGATTTTTCTTCGCTCAAGAGGCTATGTGTGAACCTCTCTTACAGTGGAGCACTCCCCTAACTTTTTCTCTAGCCCGAGAGGTAAGATGGAAACCTCCCTTACAAAGGAGCTCACACTCATCAAGAATACTCTTGATCTCTCTTTTACAATTTGTGCTCACAACTAAAGAAGAGAGAAAGATTTACAAATCTAAGCGCAAAAAGCTTCAAAATTAATTTACGAATGTAACTTGATATTTCACTAGAAGTCTCAACTCATTCTAGATCTTTTATTAGTGTCTTCTATCAATATGTCCGTTGCTTTTTTGTCCAAAAAACTAGCCATTGTAATTTTTTTTCAAATATACCCCTTCACTATTTTTTTATTTTATGAAAAAGATAACAAGATTATCTACAACTTTTATATTCATGACTCGACCCAGATCTAACGGGAAGAAGGTCAAATATCTTGTTGAAGTTCAAACAATATTTTTCTAAGCTAAGGTCGGTCGACCGACCTTGTGTTAGGTTCGACCGACTTTGATGAGTTCTTCAACCGACCTTCATGGGTTCGACCGACTTCATGAATTCTTTAACAGACATTTTCTTTTGACTTCATTTTGGTTCGATCGACCTGTCCAAGGCTCGACGGACTTTGATGACTTCTTCAACCGACCTACGTTGGTTCGACCAATCTTTATATTAGGTTCAACCGACCTTCACTAATTTAAACATAACTCTCTGCACAGATATCCGATTGATGTGATTCTTTTTTTCTTTAGAAAGATAAGAAAATTATCTATATTTCATATGTTTATTTTTCAATCTAAATCAGATGGAAAGAAGGTCAAATATGAATGTAAAACTCAGTGCATATAATTTTACTTTGAACTTAATAAACCTTCATTGTTTTGTATGTAACATTTTATGTTGATATTAAAATGAGACGATTCTTGAACAAATAGAAAACTAACAGGATTAGCTACAATTAATACATGTATCAACCCAGATCAAAATGGAACATAGACAAATATTAAATTGAACTTTAGTGCATATAATTTGACTTTGAAACTTCCACACACCCATTTTGACATGCATATATATCTTTTTTAATGGTTTCATAAAGTTGTCATTATCATTAAAAGAATATAAATATGACATCAAGTCATAAAATCATTTTTCCAACATTCTCACCCTTTTTGCTGATGACAAACCACTAATATGAAAAGTGTTAACTAAAGAGATAAACTTTAATATTTAGTATGTCAATGAACTTCTCCTAATTTTCCACTCCTTATATTTTAGATGCACATGACAAGTATAATATAAGATTTCTTTCCATATTTTAGCATACACTTCTCTCTTCCCCTTTGTCACATCAAAAAGATGATATTTAGTTAAAACAACAAAGAGGTAATTATGCATATCAAATTTAAAATGTTCTTCATGTTTTGCATCTAGAATAATTTTTAGAGATCATAGAGGTAAGCAAAGTCATTTTTTGACAACATCCGTTTTCTTTATATATATCAATTGTTGGACCAACGATAGTATATTAATCGTTGGATTAAAAGTAGTGTAAAAAAAGGATATTATCAACTTGAAAGGACTTAGAGTAATGAGAAAAGGATGAAATATGATCTCCTTAAAATTCACATATTCACACGTAGCTCAGTTGTAAGAGATATTTCATATGAACTTATAAACTCATAAGTGCATATCATAAAGATTTTCTTATAGAAATATTTTTTTCACATGACTCACTATATATGGATTCTATTATAAGATCAACTTAATCACTTCTTTCCTTTTTTTATAAGCATATAATAATGACCTAAGGATCATATTCCTCTATCTTTTCTTCCGCTTTTTGTCATATCAAAAAGATTTCGAGTTAAACATAATAAGAGACAAAAATTACTCTCCTTTAATTTATGCAAGATTTTCATCTTATGAAAAATAAGCAATTCAAATTCATAAGTCATAAGAAGTTATGATATAAAATTCAATGATATATGAATATGCATAAAATCTATCAAATTTTCTCCTTTTAAGTCCATATAATTTATTTTCATATCTCTCCACAAGTTCGCCTCTTTTGATTTTGCTCTCCACAACTCATACATGATTATTGGAGATTTAATATAAGTGCTTAACACTCATGGACAAAACATAAAAGTCAAGAAATTTTATATAATCATTTTTTTGCATAAAGCATTGAGACAACAATGTCATAATATTTTAATATTAAGCCCAAATATTTTATGACAAGACATGTAAGAAATTGTGACTATGATAATAGTATGTCAAACAACAAGTCAAGTAGTTTATGTGTCATGCAAATAATTATAATTTATAACAAAAATACCTCTTCCTAACCACATGCATAAGTGTAATATATAAAATCATAATAACCATTATACATTGACTTCCAACTCACACAAATATGATTGAAAAGATGTAAAATAAATTTTATCAAGGATCATAAGGTGCATGCACATTCAATTACCTTATAGTGTAACAAGTTAAAAATATATCGATCCATACACTCAAGGCTCATATGATAATGCAAAAGTTCATAAACAATGTATATTCATGTGCTTATCATGATGTTCAAAAGTATGCTTAAGAAATATCTTGTAATGAGAAGTATTTTTAAAATATTTTTCTATTCCTAATATCATATGAGCATAAGCACTATATTGACATTTCAAAATGAATGATCAAAATATAGTTCAACTTATATATAAATCACTCATGGATCCATAAATATAATCATATGAAGATGATAATCAAATCAGATCATAATAGTAAGATATTAGTCTAAAATATTGATCAAATATACTTATAGGCTCACTTAGCATAATCAAATGTCATCATATCAATTTGCATAAGTAAATCATGTAAGAATTGTATAAGTTTGATTTTTATTTATCCAATAATTTTATTCAACTAACAATGCATAATGATTTTCAAATAATCATTAATAGGTTAAATGGTCTTTTGTTTTTTAGATAGTTTGTTATTTAATAAATATATGATTCAAACTCATTTAGCATGTATCTAATCAAGTTTTAATAATAGCTTAGCATGTATGATCATGTCACAAATAATTACAAAGTTAATCAAGTTCATATTCATTTGCCTTGTCATAAAGATACTCTCGCATTTATAGGCATAATATTAATGACAAGGATGAGAGTAGAATTATGCCTTTCTTTCCATGACCAATGAAGTAAATGAATGATCATGTGTCTAACTATCAATGTATCACATCACAAGTCAAAGAAAGTTAAAGTATTATTTTCACAATATGAGTTCTACTTAAAAATTTCTTTCTAATATTTTTGCATTATAGACTTTTCCAAAAGAAGCAAGTAATATGCAAAAAATTCTTCTCAATTAGTGATTTCAAAAATATGAAGAAAAAAATCATATATGTGCATAAATATATGGACTTTCAATGAATTAACATAAATAATGAAGTTTAGAATTATTCATTTGTCTACCATTTCGATTTTAATTTATATCTCCCTTTTTTTTTGTTTGTCCATCCATAAGTGCTATTTTTTTCTTTCTTCTTATGACATGAGGACTTTAAATTTCTATGTAAGATTGTTATGTCAAAATATTTAAGAGATGTGTATAAAAATATAAATAACCTCCTAAATAAAAGGATAACCTCCCCCTAAGTTTGTGCATTTCATATCAAAGAAATTTTAATTTCTTCTTTACCTATTTGAGAGCATAATGGTCCAAAATGATAATTTATCATATATCATAAGATGTGACCATTAGTATGACAAAATATACATATCATTTTCATAAATCAATATGCATATTAACTCCCCTTAAAAAAATATTCATAGATGTATATATCAAGATGAGAGCAAATTCTTTATATGTAATTTTATATAACATCTTATCGCAATTTTCAATTTCATATATATGTTTTGACATTTAGAATATATTCAATATTTAATCTTTCAACTAACAAAACAAAAATACCACTTGCATTTTAAGAACAAAGCATATAGTCTAAAACAAGTGTCATATAAAAATGAGAATTTAAACATTTAATCAAGGAAGCTCTTTTTAGAAATTAAAAGAAAATATTTTTTATTAAAAATCTCTTTCTTTTGCATATTCAAACCTTGAATTTATTTTAGGCACAAATAAAGTTATTCAATAGACATTTTAGTTTTTGTGTCCTAAAATATATAATTCAATATAAAGTGATCATTCATTAAACCATCAATCAAATCAAATTTAGACACATAAACATGTACTAATATAATGTCAAGATGATAACTCAAGGATTGAAATAAATGTACTCATATAACACAAATATTGTTAAGTATCATCATACATATATCTAAAATAATTAAATGCCACATATAAAAGTTTTATGCATAAAATAGGCATAAAAAGAGAATACAACAAGTATAGGTGATGATGTGTCCACATATGAATCCAATGAGTATAAATATAATTTTTATTGCAAATAATATTTGAATAGTCAAGTCACTCACGAGTTCAAATAATTTTCAATCAAATATCAAAAGATACCTCATGTGACATTGTTCAATGTCACATATGTGCAATCATTTGTTATTTGTAACTTGGGAACATCATGATCATCTTCTTTCATTGTTCAAGTATTTTTACTTTATAATATGAGTGAAGCATACCTACAAAAATATCATTTATTCTTTGATACCCAAACTTGCTTGTGTCCACCAAAATTAATTTTGATTTCTTTAGGAACCCACATCATTTTCATGTCTTCATTCATAAATTTTCTTATATTGTATAATGACCATGAGCATACAATAGTGACAAGTAATAGATAATTTTAAGAAGTGGTCATGATGCTTTAATTTCAAGGTATCATGGTGAGAGACATTTAGTTTAAAGGAATACTTATAAGCATATCTATTTTTTTTTACAATAATCATGAGAGGGTTCAAAAGACTTTTTTAAATCGTTTTTCTTTTTAAAAAAATATTTCATCATTTTTGGTTGTGTTCTAACTTGTGCAATTTTTTTTCTTTATATGAAAATATTTTTTCACACTAACATTCCATTTCAAAGAATTATCACTACTAGGTTGATCATCTAAAGATTTTTTAATGAAAATATTTTCCTTTTCCAAATCTTCATGCAACTTAATCAAATTTGAATTTTCAATTTTTAAACATTCATAAGAAGCATGAATGATTATGAGAATCAATTTTCTTTCTTAAATTTTCATTCTCTTCTAGGTATGTATTTTTTCTTTCTTTAATATTTCAAAATTATTTTTCATTGTATGAAACTTATCAATCAAAATTTTATTTTTCTTTGTAAGAGAAATATGCTTTTGAATTAGAGAAAAAAACTCTTTATGCACATCAAAATTGAGATAAATATCATCATCATTACTTTCACTATCTCATTGTTTGCCATTAAGCACAAAGAAAACTCACTTTCAGATGTAGTAGATATAGAGTTGTCATTTTAATCTGATGTAGCATTTGTCTTGTCTTCACTCTATTCATATCTAGGTAATTTAGCTAAATTTCATGAGAGTGGAACATTTCGAAATAAGGTTTATACTTTTTTCTTTTAAAACACAATATAATGCATTTCAAGCTTTAAAATTAAGTTTGACAAGTAAAATTTAAAAACCATTGTATTCAAAAAAAGAAAGATCAATAGAAATATTATTGAAAGTTTTTTTTGATTTTTCAAATATATTTTCTACAATTTACCAAATATCAAAGTCAAGCGAACATAAATATATTTGCATTCGAATTTTTCAATGAGAAAAAATTGAATCACTAAAACTCGGTGGGTCGAAAATGGATTGACCTTCGTTTAAAACTTGTGTCATACTCTAATATAGTTATATCTTTAAAACAAGAACAATCAAGCTTTGATACCAATTGTAGGATCACTTGACATCAAAAGAGGAGGGAGTGAATTGATGTAATAAAACTTTAAATCAAATTCACAAAAATAAACATGAAAGCTCAAAGTTGGATTATCACAAGATTCAAATGCGAAAGCTCTCAATTAAGAACAAATGCAATAGTGGTATAAAGTGAGAATGTGAGATAATAATCAAATCAAGTAAGAGAAAAAATGCAAACTCGAGACAAGAAAATTGCTGACGAGGTTCGGCCCGACCTAGGTCCCCACTCCGACTTCTCAATCTTGAGACCATTGGAGATTCACTAGCTTTCCTTTGTAGGTCAAAGAAGATTCAATTACATCAAACTCGTCGTTTCTCCGCTTCAAGAGACAGACAAAAACTCTTCTCCAAGGAAGCTTACAATCTCATACTTTTCTTCTCACAAGAGGGTATTTGTGAACCTACCTTACAATGAAACACTCCCCCAACTTTTTATCTAGCCCGAGATGTAAGAGGGAAACCTTCCTTAAAAGGAGCTCACACTCAACAAGAATAATCTTGATCTCTGTTTTATAATTTGTGATCAAAACTAAAGAAGAGAGAAAGAATTACAAATATAAGCACAAAAAACTTCAAAATTGATTAGAAATATAACTTGATGTTTCACTAGAAGCCTCAACTCATTCTAGTTATATAAAATCTCCTTTATTAGTGTGTTTTATAAATATGACCATTGCTTTCTTCTTTTCCAAAAAACTAGCCATTGTAACTTTTTTTTAAAATATATTTCTTCACAATTTTGGCCATAACTCTTCGCATATGTCCAAATGGGTTTATTTTTTATTTTATGAAAATCTAACAAGATTATCTACAACTTTTGTATTAATGACTCGGCCCAGATTTGATAGGAAGAAGGTTAAATATCTCGTTGAAGTTCGAACAATATTTTTTCAGGCTAAGGTGAGTAGACTGATCTTGTGTTAGGTTCAACCGACTTTGATAAGTTCTTCAACCGACCTTCATGAGTTCGACCGACTTCATGAGTTCTTCAACCAACATTTGCTTCTGACTTCATTTTGGTTCGATCAACCTGTCCAAAGCTCGATGAACTTTGATGAGTTCTTAAACTTACCTTTGTTGGTTCGACCAATCTTTATATAGGGTTCAACCAAGCTTCGTTATTTAGTCATAACCCTTTGCATAGATATTTGATTGATGCGATTCTTATTTCTTTGTAAAAATAAGAAAGTTATCTATATTTCATCTATTTATTCTTCAATCTAAATATGATGAAAAGAAGATTAAATATGAATGTAAAGTTAAGTGCATATAATTTTACTTTGAACTTAATACACCTTCACTGTTTGTATATAATATGTAGATATCTAAATGAGATGATTCTTAAACATATACAAAGATAACAGAATTAGTTACAATTAATATCGTCATGTCTCAACCCAGATTAAAATGGAACATAAATAAATATTAAGTTGAACTTTAGTGCTTATAATTTGACTTTGAAACTTTCACTTATTTGTCCCATTTTGACATGGACATATGTCTTTCCCAATATTTTCATAAGATTTTTATCATAAAAAAATATAAAATATGACATCAAGTCATAAAATCATTTTTTCAACAACTAATTAACTCCATACAAAAAAAAAAAAACGGTTACACAATCACATACTAAATAATGGGATTGTTCAACAATGTGGTTGCTCACGACACATGTCAATTATAAGTTGACAGTTTTTTACAACATCTAGTTGTATAAATAATACAAAAGTGGTTATACCATTAGTTTTTATATTAATAAACAACTTAATTACCTTGTCCCAAAAAATCTTAACATTTTTTTTAAAAAAGTTGAGAGTATTAACACTTTCCAAGTAATGATTGACTCAATTTCGCACTTCACAAATAAAGGTATTAAAAAACTCTTTTTTGTACTCATTAACAACTTGTTTTTACCAAAAAAAAGAACACTATATTACTGTTAAGTTTCTTTATTACACTTATCTATCTACACACACACTACAAGAAAATTGCGATTTTCTGACCGAAATTTTTGAGGGAATTAATTTCCTCAGAAATACTTAGCGATATTTCTGAGGGAATAATCATCAATCAGAAATTCTGACGGGAAATAAAACCCGTCAGAATTTCTGAGGGTGAAAAAACACCCGTCAGAAATTTTCTGACGGGAGTTTTTCCCGTCAGAAATTTTCTGACGGAAATAGCACACGTCAGAAAATTCTGACGTGGACTGTTACCCCGTCAGAATTTTCTGACGGGTGGTTGGCACCCGTCAGAAATTTTCTGACGGGGCCTTGCCCCGTCAGAAGATTCTGACGGGTGCCAAGCACCCGTCAGAATTTGTCATCCCGTGACAAGTCACGGGATGAAGTTCACGGGGCGGGTCCCCCGTGAACTTTACCCCGTGACAAGTCACGGGGCAAGTCTTCTGACGGGTTACACAACCCGTCAGAAA
>LTAE01011540.1:0-15089 GCA_001647135.1 Pontederia paniculata | reverse complement strand
ACAAATTTGTGATCATCAAAATAATCTCGGGATTCTAGATTCAACATCTTAATCCTCTCAATATTCACATATGTTAACATAATTTCCTTGTGTGCCATTGTGAGAAAGTTGGGAGGATTTAGGAGGATATAGCAAGGCTCTTATAGAATCCTATCAAATATGTGATGGTAATGCATTCTTAAAACTTATGAACCTTTCGTTTATATATCGACGAATTGTATGATTATTATATCATCTCTTGCGGCAAGGTGTTGACTTTTACATATTTTTACCCAAGAGATTCTTTTGTGTACTCTGAATTTCCGCAAGTGATTCAGAATAATCATTGGTGGCGGCGTTGCTCGTAACGAAATATTGCACATGTTAGGTCATTACCTATCTTATATTCATGAACATTGAGTTTTAGTATTGAGACTATATTGGTTATAGTGTTATAATTATGAACGTATATGTTGATAATTGATGTATTATGCGATCTTTATGTTGAGGATCACTATAGATTTATTAACGTAATTTAAATATTGAATCTGCTATATTTTGTTGAAGTTTCCATTGCAAGATTAATTATATGTTTCTTAACTAATAGATATTTGTGTAATATTTATTGCTTTTGCTATTAGATTAGCAATTGATATATAGTTATTATAAATCCGTTGGATGATTCATCATTGTACATCGAACATTGTAGGGTAGTTTGAGTTTTTTTCTTAAAGGATAAGGGTACGAAATTTGAGGCATTACAAAAAGTGCACATGAAATAAAAGCTTTAACTTAAAATTTGAATATCAAAATATGAACTTATTTTTTTATACAAAAGTATATAGTTGCTATGATTCCGCCACGTGATTATGTGTCATTGTACATTGATCGTTGTAGCATCGCTGAGACATTCTGAATAATGTATCAAATATGAGAGCCTTAAAAAATGCACATGAAATAGTAATTTTTATTTTAAAAATTAAATATCAAGATAAAAGAGATATATTAAGTTATTTTTTTATTCAAAACTATATGCACACCTATGACACTTTTATATATAAATCTAGAGGAGAAAATAGTAAGATAAAAGTAGTAAAAGATTACCTACTTTCAAACCTTTTCAATTCGATGTCCTAATTTATTCAATTTATTGTTTTTTCTTGTTTTTGAAAGAAGTAAAAAATGGTAACTTTTTGCAACGACGTCACGAGGCAGACAACAAAAACTAACAGCTTCTCTCAATACTGAATGGAAAATTCTTCATCCTTCTAATTTCATCCTCCTAAATCCTTCCAATGCTCAACATGAAAAATACCCAAAAAAAAAAAACATAATTATCATGTGTGACATTGTGAGAGAGTTAGGAGGATATAACAAGGCTCTTATAAAATCTTATCAAATATGTGATAGTATTGCATTCTTAAAACTTATGAACCATTCATTTATATATTTATGAATTGTATGATTGCCATACTATCTCTCGGGAAGGTGCCGACTTTACATAGTTTTATCCAAGAGATTCTTTTGTGTACTCTAGAATTGCGCAAGCGATTCAGAATAATCATTGATGGCGGCATTGCTCGTAACAAAAGGTTGCACATAGGTCATTAAGTCCCTATCTTATATTCATGTTACTGAGTTTTAGTATTGAGACTATATTTATTAATATATGTAATATCCTAAATAAGTACCTCCTAAATATTTCTTAATTATTAATATTATTATAGTTTAATTTGACTCAAGTTTACATAATTTGTTCTAAATTAATTCGAATGAAGTGCCTAATTGATAATTTGTCTCAAGTTTGATTAAATTAGTTTATTTAATTAGTCTAAAGATAATCCATGTAATTAATAGGTTAATCCACCTTATATTAGTTCACATAATTAATCATCTAGTGTATATTGTTTTTATCTCTCACCCAACTGACCTATTCTATGAAATAACTCAAGATATGAATTCCACGTACATGATTTTTTTTTTTTTTTGAGTCAAAGGTCTAGCCAATAATTTTTAACTACACCTATCTCTGATCCACTACTTTAACCTACCTTAACCCAATTTAGTATTCCACCAATCTCATTTATATCCTATGATCATATTTATATTAATTACCATGGCCATAGACAAAGGCAAGAAGGTAATGATCTACTTGCTTTTCATCCACCGTGAACACTAAAGTAGTGGTTGGAAGAAGGGAAAAGAAGAAAAGATAAGAAAATTATTATTAGTTAATTAAGGTATTTATGGGTGGATTGAATTATTTTTACTTTGTGATGATTTAAACTTCTAAATATGAAGTTTAAAGTTAAATAATTAGGTCATTTGGATTCCAAGGAAATTAAATTAAATAGTATAGGTTTGTAAAATGAATGTGGAGAATATTCATTTTAGTTGATATCAGGTAGTTGACTGTTGACCTAATCAATAATATACTTTATAATATTTCAAAAAATTATGAAACTTTTTAACATGACCCTTTAGATGTCTAGTTTCTATAAGGAAAACGAATTTTCTAAAAATAGAATGTATTTATAGAGTTATAAATTAGTTAGTGAGTATATGTCTAGTTGGTCGAGATGAACAAGCACAACTGATTGAAAATTACATCATAAATTGTGTATTATGAAATAACTCAAGATATGAATTCCACGTACATGAGTTTTAACCATGGTCGCAGACAAAGGCAAGAAGGTAATGACCTACTTGCTTTTCATCCACTATGAAACTAAAGTAGTGGTTGGAAGAAGGGAAAAGAAGAAAAGATAAGAAAATTATTATTAGTTAATTAAGGTATTTATGGGTGGATTGAATTATTTTTACTTTGTGATGATTTAAACTTCTAAATATGAAGTTTAAAGTTAAATAATTAGGTCATTTGGATTCCAAGGAAATTAAATTAAATAGTATAGGTTTGTAAAATGAATGTGGAGAATATTCATTTTAGTTGATATCAGGTAGTTGACTGTTGACCTAATCAATAATATACTTTATAATATTTCAAAAAATTATGAAACTTTTTAACATGACCCTTTAGATGTCTAGTTTCTATAAGGAAAACGAATTTTCTAAAAATAGAATGTATTTATAGAGTTATAAATTAGTTAGTGAGTATATGTCTAGTTGGTCGAGATGAACAAGCACAACTGATTGAAAATTACATCATAAATTGTGTATTATGAAATAACTCAAGATATGAATTCCACGTACATGAGTTTTAACCATGGTCGCAGACAAAGGCAAGAAGGTAATGACCTACTTGCTTTTCATCCACTATGAAACTAAAGTAGTGGTTGGAAGAAGGGAAAAGAAGAAAAGATAAGAAAATTACAATTAGTTAATTAAGGTATTTATGGGTGGATTGAATTATTTTTGTTTTGTGATGATTTAAACTTATGAATATGAAGTTTAAAGTTAAATAATTAAGTCATTTGGATTCAAAGGAAATTAAATTAAATAGTATAGGTTTGTAAAATGAATGTGGAGAATATTCATTTTAGTTGATATTAGGTAGTTGACTGTTGACCTAATCAATAGTATACTTTATAGTTTCAAAAAATTATGAAACTTTTCTAACATGACCCTTTAGATGTCTAGTTTCTATAGGAAAAAGTAATTTTCTAAAGTAGAATGTATTTATACAGTTATAAATTAGTAAGTGAGTATAGGTCTAGTTGGTCAAGATGAACAAGTACAACTGATTGAAAATTACATCATAAATTGTGTACTTGAAGATAAAGGTTGAAACTTAAAAATATGAAATATTACATAACTAGAGTTCTAATACAAGTTGAATTACCTCAAAATCAGATGTACAAAGGAGTTATGAGGAAATCAAGTGATACCTATCATACAAATAAAATACATATAATCACGAAAACTTATGTAAATAACTCATGAGGTAGAAAATATGAAATTAATATATGTTAGATATTTCCAGGTATACTTTCAAACAAAATTAATTTATTCGAATTTGTTCTTCTGTAGTAAACTAAAAATAAATCTTTCATTATGTATCAAGCTGCCAGAATGTGTAGTTGGCTTAATTGGCCAACTAGTTTATCTTATTTTTTGTTAATCATTTGTTTCATGATAAATGATGAAAATTTGGACTATTTGTCTTGTGAATAATTCTCCTTAAATTAATTATTTGAAATTATGAATTGATATGAGTTGATAAGAATGTGTTATGCATCATAGTTGTGATTTCCATTTGTGTTAATCAAATATTTCAAGGGATGGATATTATGAAATATCATCCACGTGATTAATTTGTGATTATCAAATTTCTATGCATATTTTTAATCAATCGTGCTCAATATATTTTAAATGTGGACTTTGAATTTCAATGTATATCATGTGACCTTAAATGCTTCAATGAAATTAATATGTGAAATACTATGTGGCACAATATCAATAAAATTGAAACAAAGTGCCACATGAAATAATCTATGGGGCCACCTCTAGAATTCATCTATCAAATTTTTAAGTAATGGAATCATTATGTAACTCAAATGAGCAAACTATAAAAGGTAATTGTCCAAAGAAAGATCTATGGTGCATCAATATGAGATGTGATACTGTAGTTCCAACGATGAATATGATAAGTGAAGATAATAATTGAAAAAAAAATCTGTGAATATGCTATATGACTACATATGAGATCATATGTGTTTTCTGAAAAGAAATTTATTAATTATGATTTTTTTATGGATTGGATATTCTGTTTATATTGATGTTGCACTCATTTTATATAAATAATCTTTATGTGCATTTAACATTTGTGAACTTTAATTTTTATTATATGCATATAATTTATGTATTATCCCTACATACGAGACTTTGCTCACGGGAGAAATATATTATTTTTCTCTTGTACTTGGATCTTGCGAGTTAAGAGATGAATGTTGGTGGTTACTTTGATAATTGATGTATTATATGATCTTTATGTTGAGGCTCATGATGTCATTTTGTACATGGAACAAGTCCTGAAAAATAAAAAATCTTTTGAGTTCTAATGTACTTTTGGATAAGTTGTTTTGGATGTATACATATATATATATATATATATACACGTACGTATATATGTATGTATATGTGTGTGTTTGTTGTGGTCGTTGGATCATACGTGTGAAGTTTTAGTTTTGTAATTGTTAAGAGATATTATGAGTTTGTTATTGCTTATGTGTCAACTATGATGGTCTGAGCTATCGTGATATGGTATAAATAGCTTTTACTCACTCGAGTGTTCGTGTCGTTACAATATATGTTGATAATTGATGTATTATGTGATCTTTATATTGAAAATCACTATGAATTTTTTAACGTACCTTATATATTGAATCTATTATATTTCGTTGAAGTTTTTGTTGCGAGATTAATTATATACTTCTTAACTAATAGATACTTGTGTTATATTTATTGCTTTCACTATTAGATTAGCAATCGATATATAGTTGTTATAATTTCAATGGGTAGCGTCGTTTGAGTTTTTCTTAAAGGATAAGGTATAGAATTTGATGGCGCTACAAAAAGTGCACGTGACTTTAACTAAAAAATTAAATATCAAAATAATAAGTTATTTTTTATACAAAATTGTATAATCGTCATGGTTTCGCTACGTGATTATGCATCGTCATTGTACATTGATTGTTCTAATGTCGCTTGAGTCGTTTCAAATAATTTTAATTTTAAAAATTAAATATCAAGATAAAAGAGATAGGTTAAGTTATTTTTTAAGATTTAATGGAAGTGAAACATTATCTGTTTTAACCGATCATTTTGAATTTATAATTAAAATTAAAATAATTCAAAATCACCTAATTAATATGGAATATAATATAATTTTAGATTATTTTAATTTGAATCATAAATTTAGAGGAGAAAATAATAAGGTAAAAGTAGTGAAAGATTACCTACTTTCTAACCTTTTCAATTGACGTCCTAATTTATTCAATATATTGTTTTTTTCTTGTTTTACAAAGAAGTAAAAAATGGTAATTTTTGCAACGACGTCGACGAGGCAGACAGCAAAAGAGCTAACAACTTGTCTCGTGCCGCCATCATCTCCTTCCACCTGCTTCAAATGGACCTCGAAGCCCTTCCACTGCTTTCCAAGCAAGCGCTCGTATTCCACCGCCGCCGTCACCTCCTCTCTCCCGCCGCCTCTTTCCATTCCTTCATTTCGTGTCCGCCCTCCGGTGGACCTTCTCCCGCGTCCTTTCAGGAGGACTGTCTCCTGCTGGAAACTTGCTTGCTACCTCTTGCGTGCGCGCTTGCACGCTGTTGAGGAGGGGAGCAGTTTTTAGGCTTTTTTTTTCTTTTTGTTATGCGATTTGATTAAGGGCGTTGGGGAAGACGAAGGGCAACAGCCGGAGGCAGCCGGTGATCGGGAAACGTCACATTTCGCGGCGCGTCCGAGAAATGAGTTGCTTTCCTTGTTTCTCGTCCAAGAACAGCGACCCACAGGAAAACCTGGACGTATCCAAGGTTGTCCCAGTGAAGGAAGTCGTCGACAAAAGGCCTGGTGAGCTCTCTGTTCCCCTTCGACTCTAATTTTTCTCCAAAATGCATGAGCAATGGAAAATTTGATTCATGCACCTACTGTCAGATGCATCTTTTTTTATCAAATTCTCTTTTTGTTTCGGAAAAAGAATTCAAATACCATGATTACACTGAAAAAACTGTATCTTTTCCTTAGTCATATTGCATTACAACTAATAGAAGAATGCACAGGGATACAGAGTGAATTTTGTGTCATCACTTGTGAGAACAAAATAATTTGAGCGTAAAAGGTCTAAATAATTAAAGAGTTAGACATTACTCAGAATTGGTTCAACTATTGCTATCTACTTCGCAAATGCAGCGGGCATAATATACAACTTTGAAAACCCATAAATAGATGCAACTAGTACAAAGTTAAGTTTTCTAGCAAGATAGTGATAAAGATAAACCAACACTTGAAACCTTGAGAACTAACTTGTGCACATTTATAAATATAGTTCTACCTTCTTTTGAAACAATGAAGCATGCATCATGTTCCCAACACATTGTTCAGCATCTTCTCAAAACTACTTTCAGATATTTGTTGCTAACATTAAAAAGAACTGAAGATTTGAAATTGAACAATCTTGTTATCTTGATCATGCAGACCATCCTGCACAGAACCACTCTCCAGAAGCAAAGCAAAACGATGCCAACAATGGAAACATTAATGCGAGAACATTCACGTTCCGGGAGCTTGCCGCTGCCACCAAGAACTTCCGTCCTGATTGCCTATTGGGTGAAGGAGGTTTTGGTAGAGTCTACAAGGGCTGCCTTGATAATGGACAAGTATGGAAAATTTAAATTTAATCCATGATTTGTTTCCTTTTCTTAAGAATTTTAGATGCTTTTCTTCATCTTAGTAAAGATCCACTGTAATATTTATTTTGACTGATTAGGTAGTAGCTGTTAAACAACTAGACAGGAATGGGTTTCAAGGCAACGAAGAATTTCTTGTTGAAGTTCTGATGCTGAGCCTCCTCCATAATCAAAATCTAGTCAACCTAATTGGTTATTGTGCAGATGGTGACCAAAGACTTTTGGTGTACGAGTACATGCCTTCGGGCTCCCTAGAAGATCATTTGCTTGGTAATGTGTTTCCTCTTTTTCTCCTGTAAAGAGTAATTATGTTTCTTAACTGTAGAAGTAATTTTGTTCAGATTGAAGGATGCACCACGAAAACGAAAGTTGTCATGACCAGGGTCCTTAAATGTAATTTTGAGTATATAAATTGCATATTTATGTTGCCTATTTCCCATAGATAATTATTGATGTTGTCACATTTTTCCTCAAATTAGATACATCATATCTCATCCACAAAAGGACATCACCATTCTTAGACAACTATTGCAAATTACTGTCTATTTCCACTAATTCATTGAAACTGGCTTCCTTTTAGGGTAGTAATTCTTTTTTCCGATAAGTGCATTGTATGTTTATGTGACTTATGTATGTATTATGATGACAGATATTTCACATGACCAGAAGCCTCTGAGCTGGTTTACTAGGATGAAGATAGCTTATGGTGCGGCCCAAGGTCTCGAGTATTTGCATGAGAAGGCCAATCCCCCAGTAATTTATCGTGATCTCAAATCATCGAACATCTTGCTAGACAAAGATTTCAATCCGAAACTCAGCGACTTTGGCCTTGCAAAACTTGGTCCCATGGGGGATAAGATACAGGTTTCTTCTAGGGTGATGGGGACATATGGCTACTGCGCACCTGAGTACGCAAGAACGGGCCTTCTAACAGTGAAGTCAGATGTCTACAGCTTTGGAGTTCTCATGCTTGAGCTAATCACAGGAAGAAGAGTCATCGACACAACCAAGCCAATAAACGAACAAAATCTCATTGGATGGGTATGCAAAAATCTTTTATATTTGCAATATGTGGAATCAGATAATGCATTGGTGTAGGAACCTACGAACTTCTATAAACTACTCTATCCACCTTCCTCTTTTTTATGCCTTTTACATGTCTCATGTCTAACAGGCAATGCCCATGTTTAAAGACCAGAAGAGGTTCCCTGAGTTGGTTGATCCACGTTTGCAAAATGCATACCCACCAAAAGACTTGAACCAAGCTGTTGCTGTTGCTGCGATGTGCCTCCAAGAGGAGCCTTCAGTTCGGCCAATTATGACTGATGTTGTGATGACACTAAACTTTCTCTCAATGACACCAGCTAATCCTCCTAGTCAAATGATCCTGGCATCACCACCATCAAGGACAGAACAGAATGGGCATGCAGACCTGATCAAGTTAGATGATTAGGATGATTGAGATAATGTAGCTTCGCATGCTATAGAATTTGATTCTTCAAACTTTAGACATGAGGTGGAACACTTATATAAGTATGGCATTCTGTACATTTGATAGGCCAATCTGTTGCGGACTTGTGGTGTTCATGGCCTTCTCTTCCATATTCGATCCTGAAATTGTGCAGGTTCGTGATATGATAAATGAGTCACAGATTATTCACCAATGCACTGAGAAATTAAATGAGGTTCCGCAGTTCAAATATACAAGAGAGGCTTAAAGTTTTCACATTGTCATATGTTCCATGTCATCTATATCATTTGTCGATTGTGCAATTAGTTACATACTACAAGACCTGTTAAATATAATGCTTTTGTTCATCAATTTGTAGACATATCTATCGGGCCACTTTATAGTTCACCGTGTCTTTATGATAGTGTGCTTATGGAGCAATATTGTAGATCATCTTGTATAGGTTTTTTTAACTCTTCAAAACCAACTAGAAGATGACAATTGAAAAAAAAATCAATAATTAAGAATTCATAAGCAAAAGGAAGATGATCTGGTTTTGATGGAAAAGAGGAAATTAACATTGTTATCATAGGGAGATGTTCATTATTGTGTGCCTAGATTTTTACCCTTCTTAATTTCTTGTAATTGCAAACGAATTCTTAGGCCTTATACTTATCCAACTTCATGTTGAGCACTCTGCTTCCATCACTGCAAAATTTAAATCATGTAGGGGTTTTATTTCCTCCTAAGATAATTGTGAACTGTAAAATTTTAGAGCTTATTGTTGCCAGGATAACATCTTCTCTTTCCAGTTGCCACCATTTCATCTCTGGCATAGAATATTCTTAGGCTTTCTTTCTGGTTCCAAACCACAGAACTATTACATATCTTTGGCTTCTAACATAAACAGCACAACTACTTATATGACAACTGGGGAAATGATGATAACACATCACAAGTAGCAAGAACTCGATATATTAACCCCATTAAGCTCCTGCACGATCCTAGTTTGTCTCAGCAATATGACAGACCAAGATGCAAAAGTGCACAACTTCTGCCAAGATAAGAAAGAAGCACCTTACGGAAATAATTCCTATATAATTGTAATACTCTACTATTCATGTAACAAGTCATGTTTTCTTAGCTAACACTTAGTCATGAACAAATAATAAAGGCACAAGTACAACATCTTGCTTCAAAGGGGAGGTTCAAGGTTGATACATAACCTGTGCAAGTCCCCTCTGAGAAAACGTTCTGTGCACCATTAAATGTTTCCTACGCAGACAGATGATGCCGCCGTCTCCCTGAACGGTGAATGGTATCAGGAAGGCGGCGGCATCATCTCTCCTGCGTAGAAAACCTTCTGGTACTTGCTCTCTTCTCTGCACAAACTGCATGCAGGAAATGCAGAGCTTCTTGGTGGGTGCAGTTCCTACCTGTAGAAAGTGCAGGCAGATCGGATATGGATGGAAACTGCAAATAATTGCAGCCATGTAAGTAGCCGACTGGTTCCTCGTGTGGTTTGTCAAGAAGTTGGCGTCATTGTAGAATTATTTATAGCCAGAAGAACATTGCAATGAGATCACTGCCATTACATCAGCAAAATTGGTGTGATACCACAATGTTACAGTCCATTGTTAAAAGAGGCTTACATAGTGTTGAATTAGATTAGTGCGGGGAAAATTTTGTGTAAACTGGCTTTAATCATGTAATCTATGCATTAGTCCATTGCTTTGTGGTAGCAGGGCATTGCGTTTCCATGTGGTCTTGCATTATTCTATTCATTAAAATATTTTTAGGGATGAAGGTTCGGTTTCTAGATGATATCGACGTTTGTGATGCCTTCATGTACTAACTGCCACTCGTGAAGCGTGAATATTCAAAGCTCCATTTGTATCTCTCTCATTGTTTGAATATTTTCCACTGTTTTATCTGCATGTCAGCATTCAGTTGTTCCTATGCTGCAATGATTCCATTTGTTAATTTCTTTCCTTGTTCCTTTCTTCTTATGATGATTTTTTTTACAAGATATGTGATAGTGGAAAGGGGAGATAAAAAGTCGCAAGCTGGATACAGATCTCGGTTATCATAATTAACTTGAAACAAACTACAAGTTGGATGTAAACTTCATTGGTTAAGAATTATCTAAAGAAGATATTTGCTGTTTCAATAGGAAGAACAGATGGAGGTGGTCTCAGAACCATTGGGAGAATGTGCCAATTAGTCCATGGGACACAAATCTCAAGTTGGGCATTTGAACTATCTCAGCATCCTCATGGACTTGGGGCCCTCATTCCTTGTTTGCTTGGAGCTTAACATTGTTCAAGAGATAATAGAAAAGCAGAAAACACAAAACCTCTTGTTCAGATATACTTGAGGTTTAATAATCATCTGTCAACATTATGTTGTCTAATTCTGTGTTGTTTTGCTCTGCTTTAATATCTCAATGTGGTAGGTGGGGTCTTAGCTTTGGACAATTGGAGGCTTCCAGGGAGCAGCTGTATATAGTAGGAAGATAAAACCTGTCCAGGATGGGCATTGGCAACAATGAGAGAGCACCGGGACTGAGTGTAAAAGAGCAGGCCAAACTGAAAATGAGAGAACGAGTGGTCCAGGATGAGAAATTGTAGTTAATGCCAAGGTCAGTATGTGCTATCAAGCTTGCCCTTAAGAGTGATGGTCATGCATCTAATTGTCGCAAAATGAGAGGTCAGAGGTGTTGCAGCATGCAGCCAATTGTTCTAGTGAAAAGGTTATTGATGTTATTCATAGGAATTTATAGCATCAACTATTCTAAAGGTAGAGAAGGACCACGTATAATTAGAGCCTTGGCCTTCCAAATTTTTTTTATTAACCTTAACATTTGTATATTATGGATAGATATTTAAGGTTAGCAAAATTGCAAAAGATTGGTCCCCCCTAAATAAAGTTAAAAATGGTCAGATTAGATAATATTTATTCATATTTTTACTTATATCTATATTTTTAAGATTAAATGAGAGTTCAATATTTTATTTTTATCTGAATATTATTATTTATTAAAATACTATGTTTATTTTTGTAATATAATTTTGGCCACTTTTATAAAATTTTCTAGGTCTGTCGCCACCTAAAAAGTTTAAGCTATTAAAAGATACTCATATTTATGTTTATACTTTTAAACTCTCAAAGTTCATTAAAAAAATATTTTTTAGTAAAGAGTTCTATCAGAATTTGAACTTAGAATCTCTCGGCGTTGCTATGATATTATGTTAAATTAAATGAACTATCATAAAAGTTTA
Source organism: Pontederia paniculata (assembly GCA_001647135.1). Classification (NCBI taxonomy): domain Eukaryota; kingdom Viridiplantae; phylum Streptophyta; class Magnoliopsida; order Commelinales; family Pontederiaceae; genus Pontederia; species Pontederia paniculata. The sequence continues at coordinate 3,017 of LTAE01011540.1, read as the reverse complement.
AACTAGATATTTATTTTGCATTTAATTTACATATTAATTTTTTTTTCTTTCTGATGTTGAAGCTTACTAGTGTCTCAGTAATTTAGCTTGATGCCAAATCGATAACTATTTTCTAGTGGTGCCATTTTTTAGATTCAATCTTTTGACCTTCTCATATTATAATTCAATCAACATGTCGATTTGTGTTAAACAACTTTCTTAGTGATGTTCCATAAGCTTAAACATCCCTCCTCCATTAATCAAAATTTTGAATTACTTGCCCATGCATTAGTCAATTGAGGTTGATATGTCCTATGAATGTATGATATAATGTCTTTACTTTGCACGCACTCATTAGTTCTTGACAAAAACTGCAAAATGAATCAAGTTTGAATTGATTAATCAAGAAAGTCAAATGTCTCATTATAAACTCTTGGACACTTCTAATTCTTGATGATTTTATCAAGTTTGTACATCAATATATAAAGGTCTATTTTACAATAGTCAAGCGACATGTTATAGGGTATGTTCATTACAAGATAGGGACATAGTTGGAATGAGTTTGATGACATTATGTTAAAATATTGGAATGCTTATGGTGGAAGACGTGTGACTAGTTAACATCCTCCTCAAATCCGATGAGGGTGTTGCCAATAGACGAAGCTTGTCACAAGAAATAAATTGACGCCCTATGAGTGCTTCAGTCATGAGATTGGTTATGTTGTCTTTGTTGGAAATGTACTAGACTTGAATATGACAATAAGTAACTTTATCACGAAAAAAGCAATCTCCACATGCTCCATCCTAGCATGGAAGATTGGGATGCGATGAGGTATCTAGTGCACACGTTATCACGCTAGAGAGATGGAAATGGAATTGAGGACTACCCAAGTTTCATTGGTAGTGAGGGAATCTAGATTAATTCTACAGTGGTGTCTATGAAAGCTTTGTATTTTGACACTTCAAGAAATGAGACAATTGTGAGGTAGATCACATAGCCCCCAACTAGTTTGTGATTGTCAAGACTTTTGGCTTAGTCTGTTATGAGAAAAACTTGTAGTTAATGATGATAAGGAGTTTAATGGATATTTGTGCATGTGGAGCTACATCTTATCATAGACTTGATATTTAATATTGCATAATCTTATTTTTTTTATGATCTTTTACACATTATATGAACTCTCGATGTAAGGCTCCCAAAAGCACATCTCGTCATATGACAAAATATCTTTTTGGAGATGTTATGGACTTACATCTTTTACTTGACTTTTGATTAATTGACAAGTCAACATTATGGACAAGTCATTGTAGAAGTCAATGATTAAACTATAATGAGAACTTATGTCATGTGCAAGTCATCTCTTCGCGAACATCATCATGTTATTATTGTCGTCACCATCTATTCAGAATATTTTTACTTGCAAGATCAAATGTAGGAGAGACAATTCTCCCATGAGCTATGAAGTTCAATATGTAAAGATAATAAACGATATGGTAATATATATATATATATATATTATATATATATATATGAAAACATAAATACGGAAATTATGTCCTATCTCACAATCATCATCCTAAACAATTGCTTTGCTTTCAATTACTCTCTCTTTTCTTTTACTTTGCTTTACAATTTTCTTCTAGTGACATAAGTTCATCAGTGGCATAAACATCAATTGTATTATGATAACATAATGCCCTTTTATTCCATATGAGCAATTTGTTCAATGTCCAATTCATTGATCTACTTTGTATCTTTCCTTTTCAGTACCATTGATCCATTAGTGGCAAGAAATATCAATTGCATCCATATACCATGATGCTCGTTATCTCAATGTTGAGCATGTTCAAGTCAAATTCATTACTAGGATCAATTCATTCTTTTCTATTTATTTTGTCAGTTATTCAATCATTATATATAATCAATGATGAGCATTTGTCGTTGCATAGAAGATTTTGATAAACCCGACGATAGAAATGGCTAGCTAGGTCATTTGATCTCTCTCTAACCTAATAAAACTCATAAACATTAGTTCACAAGGGACTCGATTGTTCCTGAAAAAATTAGTTACCCCATGTATGAGGTCCATGTTAATAGCAAGGATAAATCCATCAGTCTACCGAGGGATCATTCTCTTAATGCATAAATTCAGTCACAAACATTACATATTTTAAATATCATCATTAGTTATGTTAACTTATAGTTAAAGTCAACTAAACTTAAATCATACCTCAATCAAATCAATATAGCCAAACAATCTGTACAACAAAATCAAATCATTCAATTTTTGTCCATCAAGAGAAAATGACTTGTGTCAGATTTTGATATGGTTTGCTTCAAGGGCAAACAAGGTCCATTTTTCAAGGGTTTATTTACGTGATCTACGTTGGCAAGACATGACCCATGTCGAGAATTAACACGGTCCATGTTACATACTATGGGATTTCAGCAATATGCGGTCAGGTTCAAGGCGACACAACCCACGTTTGCTCAGAATTTTAACTCGTATAATAGGAGGACTCGACCCGTGTTGAATGTAACATGGTCTGTGTTAAGGTGACATGTTTCATTCCTACGTTTAGGGATTTTGCATTACGTCGACTTCGATCAAGAGGAACATATGCGTATTGGAGAATTGCCTAGTTTGTTTCCCATCTTTGCTCCGTTGTAGTCCAAGGAATGAGGTTCATGTCGGAGCGAAACAGTCTGTCTTCTATTTGTGTCACAATTGTAATGGTGAGCGTGGACCATGTCAGGCTAGACACGATTTGTTTTGTGTAGGATCTGGATGGCACCAAGAAGGAGGGTGAATTGGTGTATTAAAAAATCTTACTCTCTTTTAGTTAGTTTAGACAAGTTATCAGCGGAAGCTTGTAAATGCAAACATAAACAAACAGAGAAGAGAGTAAAGAGAGAACGAACACACAAAATAAACAAAGAGTTTGTTGACGAGGTTCGGTCGAACTCCTGACCTACGTCCCCGCTCCGGTCTTCTCCCACAAGATCTCTGGAGATCACTATATCCTTCTTCAAGGGC
>LTAE01011538.1:0-15093 GCA_001647135.1 Pontederia paniculata | reverse complement strand
AACTTTGGACGTCCACTATCTTCTCCAGACATTCTCTGGACGTCCACTGACTCCTCGCCAGATTCCTCGGATGTCCATTCTTTTTTCTGTCAGACTTCCTGGTCGACCGTTGCTCTGTCTCCTCAGACTTCAGACAACCTCTGACACTCCATCGATCATCCGCCAATCCTGCGGTCCTCCGATCCTCGGCATTCATCAGTCTTGACAAACTCCTGGACGCCCGCTTGTCTTCTCACCAAGACCCTGGACGTCCTTTGTTTTCACCTGATATCCAACAGTCGTCCGCACTTCTCCTGCGATTGACCTCTCTTATGTCTTCCATCTGCTTTGGTCGTCTGCTGCTACTACACCAGAGCCTTTGGACGTCCACTCTCAGCCTTGGCAATCCTCTGGTCGTCCAACGTCTCCACCTTGAGCCCTTTGGATGTTCATTGCCTTCATCCTCAGATCTTCGGTCATTCGCTCTTTAACTTAGGACGATCTCTCCTCTACTTAGCCAAGACTCCTTCTTCGGCTAAGTCTTTATCGGGCAGCCACTTCTCCTTGGACCGCCCGTTATCCAACCTCTGGTAATAAGGGTGTTGCCTTTGGTCGCTCATTCTCATTATCGGACGACCACTCCTATTTAGCCCATTACTTCGGTCGTCCTCCCTTTATCTTTGGTCGACCGGTCTAACTCTAATCCCTCTTCACATGCATCCTCCTTCAATATTGGTCGACCACTTCATATGTTAAGGATGACCACTGCACACACAGAGCTCTTCTGATATTTCTTCTGTGTGCATAGGTCGTCCATTCCCTTGGCTTCGGTCGACCTTTCATATATTGAACTTGAATATCTTGTTTCAGAAATCAGCTCAACAAGTTCATCAGTACAAACTAAGTTCCCTTACAAATTTGTGATCATCAAAACAATCACGGGATCCTAGATTTCAACAATTAGTCATCCATCATCCAATTTGGTCATGGTCGTGATAATGTCTTCATGGTCTATGACGATTATTGATGTATTTTGTCTTTGACGCGCTCAGGATCATGAAATTGCCTTCACGGTTTGTGACATTCAGTACAAGCGTGAAATATGTAGATCATGACTTCATCATTTGTCCTCAACATGATAGTGAAAATAATTTCACGGTAGTGAAAGTAATTTCACGGGACGTGACAAATCTCTAGTATATGCAGCATATGCTCACAAGTGTGAAGCTCCTATCATGGTCGTGATTTTTGAGTGTTTTATTTATTTGGTTCCAAACCCACTCTAGTTTATTGTGGTCTTCCTCCGTCGTGCTATCAAATGCTCTAGACATAAAAACACACGACATTATGTAAACTTTGATTCCAAAAACTAAAATGAAGTGAAAACATGGACAAAATTACGCATGTGACGATGAATTCGATGAAATTTAGACTAGACATGCTATGGAAAACATGAATTCTAATTGTTTTATTTTGTTGCGTCACAATACTCCAACCTTGATGTGTCAAACTTACTGCCATTAGCAATATTGCAGTAAAATTCATGTCTTATTTAAGTTGTTTGAAAATAATCATCTTCCTTGAGATCAAACTTCTATTGATATTGGAAGATGCTTAAGCAATTTCACATCACGCATTGCATCATAATTTCACATCATTTTGTTATTAGACACAAACATATGTAATTTGATCAACTTGCTAGGAATATTTTGAAAATGGATTTTTCATTGGAAAGATGAAGATGATTACGCGACAAACGATTTTCAAGATGGAGTAAATAATTTTTTGAAACTTGCATATGAAGAGCAAAATGTGGTTGATTCCCTTGTTCGCATTTGTTGTCCACGTGGAAAATAATATTTTATGTGGAGATGAGTTTTTATAAGAAAGTTTTTTGTTAAATTACTTAAATTGAACTTTGCATGGTGAAGATAAATGGAGAGTCATTTTTTAGGAGGCTAGATTCTTCAACTGTTGAGCCTTCAAATGATATAGAAATGATGATTGCATACATGGATATGGTGAGAGATGCAAAAGTGAGTGACATAAACAAACAAGATCAATCAAATATAGAGGAAAATTCAAATTCAAAGGCTTCAAATATTTTAGTCTTTTAAAAGATATTGATAAGCCTCTTTGGGATGGTTGTGAAAAATAAAATATTTTGTCAATGGTGTCACAATTGATGCATTTAAAATCAGAGTACAATATGAGTGAGAAGTGTTTTGATAAAACGGTTTGCATTATTAAAAGTATGTTACCTAATTCTAAAAAAACTTTAAGCAAATTTCTACATGCAAAAGAAAATAAGTAAACTTCGTCTAGAATATCAAAAGATCAATGGTTGCCGCAATTGTTACATGTTATATTACAAGGAGGACATGAAATTTACAAGTTGTCGTATTTGTAGAGAGTCTATATTTAAACCTAGGGAAAAAGTCTAACACTAGTCAAAAAATATTTTTTTATAAAGTTTAAGTTTTTTTAGTCCCTAGATTACAATGTATGTTCTTATCCAAAAGTACTTCACAAGTTATATGTTGGCATTTTAAGAGAATGCGTAGTGATCCATTAATTATGAACATCCTTCAGATGTAGAAGTTTGGAAACATTTTGATGCAACTTATCCACATTTGCAGTAGAAAACTCAAATGATTTTGATACAACTTAAATTTGGGTCTTTGCACTGATGGTTTTGATCCATTCAGTGGTACAACAACAACTTAGTCTTGTTGAACAATTTTGGTCACACCTTATAACTTACAATCAAGTATGTGTATGCGACGAGAACACATGTTTTTTACTTGCATGATTCTTAGGCCAAGATCGACAAGTAAGAGTATAGATGTGTACTCAAGACGTAATGTCGATGAATTGAAGATGTTATGGAATAATGGTGTTTTAACATTTGACAAATCAAAGAAGCAAAATTTTGTAATGAGATTGGAGCTTTGTCATGGACTATTATGATTTTCCTATATATAAAATGTTGGTCGATTGAAGTTACTAAAATTAAACTTGCTTGTCCTACTCGTGGATGTTTCACAAACTCATTCTATTTGAAGTATGATAGAAAAGTGGGTTGAATGATTGCCAGAGAACTTTTTTGCCTATCGATCACTCTATACATCATGGTAAGAACTCTTTTACAAACACAACCATAGAGAATACATTATCGCCAAGCAAAATGAGTGCTACTGGAGCATTTGAATAAGTTAATGAGATTAGTCCTATTACATTTGGATATAAGTCACCATCTAATATGCAAGAAGGATATGATATTACTCATAATTAGGAATAGAAGAATATTTTCTACTAGTTGTCTTATTGGACATCTAACTTATTGTGCCATAATTTAGAGTTATGCATGTTGAACAATTGTTTTTGATAACATTTTCAACGTAGAATGATTGACATTAAAGACAAAAAATATACAATGTCAATTCAAAAGAGGACTTGAAATTTATATGTAAATATTCAGAATTAGAGTTAGTTCATGATAATGGAAAGTGTATCAAGTTAAAAGCCACTTATGTATTTTCGAGTGACCAACATAAGGTTGTTTTTGAATGGATAAAACAATTAAAATTTCTCGATGGATATGTATCTAATATATCTCATTGCATAAATATTGACAAAGGTAAAATTTCTGGAATTAGAACTCATGATTGTCATGTTTTTATGTAGAGATTAATCTTTATTGTCTTTCAAAATTTTTTGTCTAAATCCATTTGGGGCACGATCACCGAATATAGTATATTTTTCAAAGAGTTATGCTCCTCTAGTATACTTAGAAATGACATGGTGCATCTCGAATCATCGATCATAATAACTTTATGCAAAAAAAGAAAGAAAATTTTCACCATCAATTTTTTTATGCTATGGAACACTTGATTATGCACCTTCTATAACGCCCCCAAACCCACACCACGCCACCTGGTAGAATACAGACTTGGAGACGCTACCAACTTACATCTTTGATTTGACTTTGACCAATCCACTGGTCAACACTCTGTACATGTCAATGCGGAAGCCAATACTTGACCTCTAACCAGGACCTATGCCATGTGCATGACATCCATAACGAACATTGGCATGTTACCGCTGCGGAGTCATCGTCTATTTATACCTATTGGCCTGCAGGATCAAAATGCAAGGAAGACAACCTTCCCATGAGCTATGAAGCCCAATATGTAAAGGATAATAATTCAATAGATTAAAACATATATGAAGATATCAGTAAAGGAGAACATCTTCTAACATCCTCTATCATACAGTCATCTTTATAAAACATTAGCTTTACTTTCAATTACTTTACATTATCCTTTACTTTGCTTTACCTCTTTCTTTCAGTGACATCAGTTCATCAGTATCAATCTCTTTCATATTTCATTTTAGTAACAGTGACAAGAACATCTGTTACACCTAACTCTCATGGAGTATAGTATATCAGTATGTTCAAGTCCAGTTCTTTATTCATCTTGGGTAGCATCTTTTAGTTCAATCAATAATGAGCAATTACCAGTACATGAATATTCTAGAGATCCGACGCAGGATGGCTAGCTAGGCCTTGGGGTCAACCCTAGACCCATCAGTAATCTCCATACTAGTACTCCCAAGGGACTTAGTAACAGTAACAGTTGAACCAGAAGAAGTCAACAATACTTCACGAAAAATTGATTGTTGTTTCTTAAGGAATCATTTAGCAGTAACAGTAACAATAGGGATAAATCCCTCAGTTAGCTGGGGCCTTCCTCTTCATGGTATAAATTCAAACACAATCACTAATATCTTTTAACTCTTTATTACATATTATGCTAAGTTCACGTGAGAGGATACTAACCCTACCTCAATTAATTTCAATCAGTCAATCAAACAGAGCATCAATCATCTCGGGACATGGCCCACGTCAGGTGTGAAACGACTCGTGTTGTGTAATGGGTCAAGCAGCGTTCAGGTGAACACAAATGTTTTAAGAAAATAGACATTATAGGTAAAAACAAAGACTATGTTCATGACGTCACAAATCGTTTTCTTTGCAGGATTCGTTCTATGATCTTCTTTAGAAAACATGAATCGCGTCGGAAAATGACATGACCCATTCTTATTTTTTATTATAAAATAGCCCTAGGACATGGACTGTGTCCCAAAGGCACATTGTCTATTTCCTTAGGGGATGTTTGTTCCAGTCGATGCAGCCCACATCAAGGGTTGACGTGGTCGTTTTCTCGGGGAACACGGCTTGTGTCCAGATCCCGATCATTAAATCATTATTTTCTTTAATCATTCTTTTTCTTTATCATACATATATGAGAAACCCTAAAGTTGATCCTTCTAGTTACATATCTCGATTTTTCGATGATCAATTCCTCCTCCGCTTGTGAAGGATGAAACACGAACTCGGACAAGCAAGCACGACACGATCCGTGTCCTCTTCAGACACAACCTGTTTCCTTGGGTCTTCACGGTGCTCCGACGCCTAGTTGAAACACGACTTATGTACCTTCGTCGATGTGGTCTGCTTTCTTCTTCTTCATTCAACACGGCCCGCGTCCCATGTGGACAGGGTCCGTGTTGGTCCTCCATGTCCTTGCGTCACTGAGAGAGAGAGGGAGGGAGGGAGAGAGAGAGGGTGAGAGAGAGAGAGAGAGAGGAGGAGGAGGATGAGGAAGAAGAGAGGGAGAACTTCATATACCTTTGGTTTGATAAGGAAGAAATTATGGGATGAGAGGAGGGGTTGAGTCCTATTTATAGGGAAGGAAATTCATCCCTAGATGGAGTTTGAATACAATTAGGACTCTCAAATATAACTTTGTATTTGATTTTAATTTCATATGATAAATCTTCCATATGATTATGATTCCTTTAAAAATAGTTAACATAGGATTAGGAATATTTAATTAATAAGAAAATATAACAATTTGACTTCAATTCAAACTTTTTTCCTAATCTTAACCAACTATATCTTTATGTCTTATCATATCTCCCATTTATTTTATTTTTATTTATTTTAATAATCTGAGGTGTTACATAATAACCTCCTTAAAAATAAATTCGTCCTCAAATTTGTCAATATCATCTGGATTCCTCAAAATTTCTCATTTATTTCCTATCTTCCTATATGATCCATCAATATCAAGATAATCTAATAATCCTTAAATCATGTAAATGTCCTCATATCATATATCTTAATCATAAAATACTATTTAATTTATTGATCAGAAGTCNTATAACAATTTGACTTCAATTCAAACTTTTTTCCTAATCTTAACCAACTATATCTTTATGTCTTATCATATCTCCCATTTATTTTATTTTTATTTATTTTAATAATCTGAGGTGTTACATAATAACCTCCTTAAAAATAAATTCGTCCTCAAATTTGTCAATATCATCTGGATTCCTCAAAATTTCTCATTTATTTCCTATCTTCCTATATGATCCATCAATATCAAGATAATCTAATAATCCTTAAATCATGTAAATGTCCTCATATCATATATCTTAATCATAAAATACTATTTAATTTATTGATCAGAAGTCAATCTTTCAATCTTGATCATAACCTCAAAAAGAATATCCACTTAAATTCTCTAAAATTTAAATCCTCAAAGTTAACGTCGAAAATTATATAGCCCAATCCCTATTTCATTATTTAATCATCCAAAATTATAAGGTCACTATCTCTCTTTATCTACTCATATAAAAGATCACCAATAGGCATTTCATCCTCAAGACATTATTCATTTGTACTATCTGTAAATAACCTCCTTAGAAATCATGTTATATCATTCTTTGAGACATTGTCATATCAATTGACTAAACATCATTATTCATCTTTCATTAGAAAATCAGTCCTAATTTAAATTCCAAAAATTCTTCCAAACTTCTTATCATCATCCAGATCACACAATAATTAAATTCATGATAACCTTCTTAGGACTTAACCTATATCTTTTTTTATGGCGCGGTAACTCTTCGTGATCCTTGGACATGAACTCTATCTATTTGGAGACAGCCAAGAAGTATCTCCCATTAGGCTCTGATGATAAATGCGATAAATGCATACTTATGGTTAGCAAAATTCACTAATTTCATAGCTATATCATGTGATTTAAGTTACATTTGACATCAATTTCCTAAAAGAATGATGAGCTACTCAAAGTTGGATGAAATTGCAGGAATGAAGAAGAGAAGACAAAGGAAGAAAGGGAGGAATTGGATGGGTCGTAGCCAGCCTCTATATATGAGCCTCATATGTGCAAAGAGCCACATTGCGCTACAGCCAGGCCGTAGCAGAAGTCGTGACTGTAGTGCATTATCCATGACCGTAGGGTGGCATTCCTCAAGTCGTAGCGCACATGTTAACGGTCGTAGTGCATTCCTAATGACTGTAGCGCACATTTCTTTGGACCGTAGAAGCAGTGACGACTCGTTAATGGTTGGTGGCATCGGCTACAGTGATATAAAAAGTTAATTAGGGTTTTAGACTCTCTCTCTTCTTCTCTCTTTTGGATGGAGCCAAAATTTGGGTATTTGTAATGACATTTAGGGATTCTAGCACTTGTAAGAGGTACATTTAATGTTGTATGTTTGTGACTTTGATTTATGTTAAATCTTAGTGTTTGAACTCTTGATTTTGAATGTGATGATGAATTTCTCCTCTCCTATTTATTTCTCTTTCTCTCCCCTAATCGTGATGCACTAATCTCTCTTGTTTTAGGGTTAGATGAAATTTAGGATTTAATGACTTTGGAATAATGATTATGCTTGTACGCGACTCTTTTATTTAGTAATCATCTTGTTAAATTCTTGTGAGATTAGCTACCTTATTTGAATTATCCTAAGTTGTTAAGTGATGAAAATCATCTTAATTAACTAGTAGACTTTGCTAAATATGATATATGAGTGCTATCTAGAAATAGAAGTGTCTTGTATTGCTTCTTAATGCTCATGAATATGAATGCAACTAGTGTTAGTGTGAATGCATGAAAGTGCTATTTCATAATCCTAGTTATAATTGTGTTACCTTGAGAGAGGAATACATGATCATTGGAGTGAAGCATGAGTCTAATGCATGTCATATCACTATCTCCTTTGCATGATCACCCTAAACGGATTCGAAATCCTAGAACATTTCTCTCTTATATCTACTCTCATTCTAGTGCTTCGTCATTTACTTCTTTCACATTCATCTTCCTTAGTGTAATTGATAACTTAGTATTTTCTATCCTAACCCTAATCGTCTAGATAATGACTTGAGAACTATAATTCTAGTACTTGACCGCTTTCTCATGAGATCGATATTTTATTACTACAACAAGGTCTCGTGTGCTTGCGGAACTCTTGTCATCTGATACCATCTGTAACGCCTCTAAATCTACACCCTGCCACCTAGCAAAATATAGACTTGGAGACGCTACCAACTTACATCTTTGACTTGACTTTGACCAACCCATTGGTCAACACTCTATACATGTCAATGCGAAAGTCAATACTTGACCAATAACCATGGCCTATGCCATGTGCAAGTCATCATCCATCACGGTCATCGTCATGTTACCACTGCGCAATCATCATCTATTTATACCTATTGGCCTACAGGATCAAAATGCAGGGAAGGCAATCCTCTAATGAGTTATGAAGCCCAATATGTAAAGGATAATAATTCAATAGGGTAATATATATGAAGATATCCTTAAAGGAGAACATCTTCTAACATCCTCTATCATACAGTCATTTTATAAAATATTAGCTTTACTTTCAATTACTTTACATTTTCCTTTACTTTGCTTTACCTCTTTCTTTCAGTGACATCAGTTCATCAGTATCAATCTCTTTCATCTTTCATTCAGTAATAGTGGCATGAACATCAGTTACACCTAACTCTCATGGTGTACAATATATCAATATGTTCTTTTGCTGATAAGTATACTCCTTTGGCACAACCTTACATGCTAGGTAATTGACAATATCAACATACCATGGATAATTCAACTGCATTACTTAAAGAAGATGATCGTCAGGAAATGAATCATCTATAGGTAAATATGTTCTCAACTAATTTTTAGCTCCAAGTTGCAGTCTTGACAAATTATCAGCAACTATATTTTCACTGCCCTTCTTATCTCTGGTTTCAATATCAAATTCTTGCAATAGAAAAATTCATCTAATCAACCTTGGTTTTGCCTCTTTCTTGGAAGTGAGATGTCTTAGTGCTTGGTGATTTGTATAGATTATGACTTTGGCTCAAACTAAGTAGGATCTCAATTTGTCAAAGGAAAATACCACTGCCAGCAGTGCTTTTTCTGTAGTAGCATTATTGATATGGGTTTCGTCTAATTTTCTACTAGCATAGTATATTACATGTGGCCTCTTGTCTTTCCTCTGTCCTAGAACTGCACCCACAACTTGATCACTAGCATCACACATAATTTCAAATGGCAAATACCAATCTGATGGTTGAATGATAGGAGCTGAAATTAGAGCTTGTTTCAATGTGTTAAAAACTAATAGACACTCTTCCCTGAATAGATATCTACTTCTTTGGACAACAACTTAGTTAGAGGCCTTGCAATGAGGGAAAAATCTTTAATGAACCTCCTCTAAAATTCTGCATATCCTAAGAAGCTTCTAAGTTCTTTGACATTAGTTGGAGGTGGCAGTCTTTCTATAACTTCAATCTTAGCCTTGTCCACTTCTATGCCTATGTTGGAATCACATGGCCAAGCACAACTCCTTGCACCATAAAATGACACTTCTCCCAGTCCAAAATCAGATTTATCTCTTGGCATATCTTCATTACTTTAGACATATTTCCCAAACAGTCCTCAAATGATTTGCCATAAACTAAAAAGTCATCCATAAAAACCTCTATGATATCCTCAATAAAATCAGAAAAGATGGACATCATGCACCTTTGGAAGGTAGCTGGTGCATTACAAAGCCCAAATGACATTCTCCTATAAGCAAATGTCCCATATGGACATGTAAAAGTTATTTTCTCTTCATCTGATGGATGTACAGGAATATGTAGAAAGCCTAAAAATATATCTAGATAGCAGAAATAGGAGTGACAACCTCTCTAACATTTAATCTATAAATGGCAGAGGGAAATGATCCTTCCTTATAGCTTTGTTCAATTTTCTAAAATCTACACACATTCTCCATCCAGTGACTGTCCTAGTAGAAATCAGCTCATTTGTCTCTAACTTTACAATTGACATTCCTCTCCTTTTTGGCACAACTAGAACTGGACTAACCCATTGATTATCTGAAATTGGATAAATGATCTCAGCATTTAGAAGTTTCTGAATTTCCTTTAATTTGAACTACTTCTTTTATATTGGGATTCAGTCTTTTTTGGCCTTCAAATACTTGGTCTGAAATTTTCTTCTATAAGAATTTTGTGCATACAAACAGATGGGTGAATTCCTTTTATATCATCTAGTGAATAACCAATCACTTTTTTTGTATTCTTTAAGTTTATCCAGCAATCTGTCCATTTGGTCCTTAGTCAGGATAGCATTTACAATAACAAAAAATGTAGATTTCTCTCCCAAAAATTCATATTTCATCCCCGGTGACAACTCCTTCAATTCTGGTTTTGGTAATTTCACTTATTTATCTTCATCAGCTAGTATCTCTAATGCTGCCATAATAGGTTGGAGTTCCAATTCTTCTAGGCTGACTATTTCATGATTTTTAAAATACTTTTGATAAACTGATACTTCATCAACGCCATTCATTGATTCTTCATTTAGTAGACATTCTTTAAGGGGATCTTTTATGTGCATCAGAGCAGCTATATGATCAACAATAGATTCTATTTGGTCAGTTGGCAACTCTCCATGATCTTCATTGCTAGGCTGATTCATGACTTGAGATAAATTGAATTCAATTATGTGTTCTCCTATTTGAAAAGTCAGTCATCCTTGCTTGACATTAATTATAGCTCCAATTGTAGCTAAAAATGATCTTCCAAGTATCATTAGTGTGTGCATATCCTCATCCATGTTTAAAACCACAAAATCAGTTGGAATGTAGAATTTACCAACTTTAATTGAGATATCTTCTAGGATTCCATGAGGATACTTCACAAACCTATCAGCCAATTGTAGACACATATTTGTTGGCTTCAGTTCACACACATCTAATTTTCTGCATAATGATAAGGGTATCAAGTTGACTGAAACTCCAAGATCACACAATTGCTCTCTAAATTTTTTTGTTGCCAATATCTAAAGGAATGGAAAAACTTTATGGATATTTGAGCTTTGGCGGTAGCTTATTTTGAATCACAACACTTGCTCCCTTAGTCAAAACTACTAACTCATGCTCTTGTATCTTCTTTTTCTTTGTGAGTATCTTTTCAGAAATTTGGCATAAGGTATCTCTTGAATGGCTTCAACAAATAGTACATTGATATACAACTTCTTTAGAATTTCTAAAAAAAATTTGAACTGCTAATCTTACTTTATATTACTGAATCTTTTAAAAATGACATATCAGGAATCTCATCAATTTGCACTTTGCTCTTTAAGATTTCAGAATTTTTAGTCACCTTTGGCCTCTTTGATTCTTTCTCTCTTGACTCTTCATCACTATCCAATAGAACTTTCTCAATTATCTCATTTTCCTTCTCAATATGAACTTCTTTTCCCACTGGAGTTTTTTAGAGGTCCTTCAACAATTTTGTTGTTTGGGATTTGCTTGAGGTTGACTAGGTAATATCCCTTGAGGTCTAATTGAGCTTTCAGCATGTTGGGCAATATGATTTTCCAACATCTTGTTATGAGCATCCATGTTTTCCATTTGAATCATCATCTTCATCATGGCTTCATCGTGCTTTTCCTGCCTCTTTAAAATTGCCTCTAGCATATCTTCAACTTTAGACTTGATAGGAACTGGTTGTCCATAGGATGGCTTGACGACTTGAGTGTTTTGATTGTTGAAAGATTGTTGGGGTAACTGTTAGTTTCTTTGCAAAATCCTTGGTTGTCATCCTTGATTCTGATTCTGAATTGGAGGTTGTTGAAAGTGGTTTCCTATGTAAGAAAGGTTAGGATGGTTTCTATTATCATGATTGTAGTACTCTTGTCTTACTCCACAGGGTATTAAAGCACTAACTTGATCAGATGGTTGCTCAATTTGAGTTTGCATAATAGGTTACAACTCTCAGCTGGATGTACTGGATTTCCATATATTTCAAACCTAATCTCAGGATTAGCAACCATATTAACTTGAGGTGTGAAACTCAATTTTTCCACCCTTTTCAGCATAGCTTCTATCTTAACAGATAATGCATCTAGATTGTGAACTTCTTGTTTAGGAGTAGGCTTTCTTGCTTTATCATGTGCTAGTAAATGGTGGTTCTTAACTAGATTTTCTATGAGCTGATAAGCTTCATCAATATTCTTAGATGCAAACACTCCACCAGCTGCATTGTCTAAAGGTACTCATTAGAAGGGTAGTCTAGACCTTTATGGAAATAATTCACTAGCTGCCATTTCTCAAAACCATGGTGTGGACATGTCATCAATAGTCCTTGAAATCTTGCCAAGCTTCATATATGGATTCAACATCTCTTTGATCAAATTCAGAAATTTGAGTCCTCATTTGAGATATTTTACTAGGTGGATAGTGTTCAGCTAGGAAAGCTTGTACTAATTGATCCCATGTAGCAATATCTTCATAGTTCAATGACCTTAGCCATAATTTAGCTCTATCCCTAAGTGAGAATGGGAATAGTCTCATGTAGATGACCTCAGTTGATACTCCATTGTAGTGCAGTATACCACAAATTTTCTTGAAATTATCTATATGAAGAGCTAGATCTTCTATTGCATTTCCTCCAAACTGATTTTGTTGAACCATTGTGACTAAAGATGACTTCATCTCAAATGTGATACCAGGAACAATTCCTAAAGGTGGTCTTCCTTGAGCATTTGGTGCATAACAATCTTTAAGTGTTCTAGGAGCTGCCATTTTAGTAGTTTCAGTAGGTATCAAAATCTCAAATTTGATTCCAGAATTCTAAGTAATTCTCTGCCTTCTTCTGTATACACTCTTTACTGATTTTTTTTCTGATTTCTACTTATGGTTCAGATAAGAAATCTTCTAAGCTATCAGATCTTGCATAAGCTTACTTACCAAAAATAAAAACTCAGGACAACGATTAGTGGTTAGGCAAAATATGCAGTTTATATCAAAAAATTATGAACAATTTCATAACAGAAAAATCCTCAGATAACTAAATTAGCAAAAAACTAGCATAGAGAAGCTAAATATATGAAATATGCACAATGAAACAGAAATTTTATCAAAGAAAAATAGTTATTTGATTTTCAAAAATAAATCCTAATTGCCTCAATTTCGGCAACGACGCCAAAAATTTGATGTGAAGAATATGTACTATGGGTTTGTGATGAATTACATGTGAATATGAAATATGATAATCAAGTCTTAACCCTTAGCTTCCTCAAATCTGCAAGTGCACAGGTCAAGTAGATAACCTCGGGTATCGTTTTCACGGTGAATTGAAGCTAAGAACTAATCTAACAGAATTAACTAATTATAAAAAGAGAACTAACTAAAAACAAAAAATTATGACTAAACTATAAATTAAAAACTAATAAGCAAGGGTTTCAGGTTTTAAGTACTAATTACAGAAATAAGATTTCAGCAGAGAGTGATAAGTATTTTTGATATTTTGGTTTAAGGACAAGGATTAAAATTAACTAAAAAAGGAATAAGATTGATGAATGCAGTCAAGGGAAGATCTCCTAGGAATTGGTTTCATCTGAATAATAACCTGGAATACTTTTGGAACTTCCAAATTCTAGCTTCAATCGAAACATTCGAAATCAGTTTAATGTGTCTCCACAAAGCTTGACAACACAATCGAAGTTTATCAACAATGCAATTGAATCAGATTATAAATTCACTAAAATTCACATGGAAAGCTTTATCTCAACTTCTCAGTCAAGAAAAAATTGCAAAAGTACAAAATAAATCTCTTAACTCAAATATCGCAAATTAATCTGTTAGCAACCATGCAATTTCGATATGAATACATTAGCTCGTATCAAAAATCTCATTGCAGCTAAAAAAAGTACGCAACCCTTGATTTCTAAAGGTTCTTATGATTATTGTTCTCTCAAACAATAATCTACAGAAAAGAGGCTAGGTTACTCAGCATTCAAACACCTTTGCATCTAAACCAGCTGAAGGAATCAGTCATCATATTACATAAAAACCAAACATCAAAACAACATAAGTTTGAATCAAAACATAATAAGATACATCTTGTTATCTTCTCAAATTCACAAAATATAGAAGCAGCTTCTCAGCTAAACTTCTTATGCATCTAGCATTACGACATAACTCAGATAAGACATAACACAACTGATTGTACAAATAAGAATAACATAAAATTTGAATCAAAATAGAATAGGATGTATTTTGCTATCTTCTCATATTCACAAAACAGAGATTCAACTTCTTAGCTCCATCTCTTAAACATCCAACATTACATCATATCTAAACTAAAACCATATAAATGAAACTGGTAATGCATTAAAAAATAGGAAGGATCCATAGTTATCCAGATTACATTCGGATTACTCCATCCCTACGAGACAAAGGACTTTAACTACACATTTCAGAATTTAGCATTACAGACATACAAATGTTCTACATACAATACATGATTCAAATTACAAAATAGGAAGATATGATTTAGAATATCAAATTGTAGCTTCTCAACTGCAGTTTCTCTTCTTCTCCACTACCGGAAATGTAGGATCTGGATGGCACCAAGAGAGGGGGTGAATTGGTGTATAAAAATTCTTACTCTCTTTTACTTAACCTAGATGAGTTCTTTTAGTGGAAGCATACAAAATGCAAATGCAAGTAGATAGAGAGAGATCAGAGAAAACAAACAAACACAAACACAGGGTTTGTTGACGAGGTTCAGCCGAACTCCTGGCCTATGTCTCCGCTCTGGTCTTCTCGCACTGAGATCTCCGTAGATCACTATTTCCTTCTTCAAGGGCGAAGGCTCCCTTACAACTTCTCCATTCTTGCAAGAGGACAAGGAGACAACCTCTTACA
>LTAE01011537.1:0-15096 GCA_001647135.1 Pontederia paniculata | reverse complement strand
TTTTTCCCTTTTTCAAAAATGAAATGAACATGTTTGTGAATTTTGTATTGCAAAGATATTTTATGAAGTATGTTTCAAAATGAAAAGTGCTAAATAAAATGCAGAGTATGTCTGAATTATATATCTTGAATATATGCATGACTTAAGTGGGGGAAATTATCTGAAAATATGAGATATGTGATTAAGGTGGAGCATTTCTGGTTAGTTAAAATTTTGTATGATTTTTCTGATTATAACTAACTCTAAGTTCACTCCTCATAAATTTGTAATCATCAAAAAGGGGGAGATTGTTTAATCTAGGATCCCGAGATGGTTTGATGATCACAAATTTGTAAGGGAACTTAGTTTGTACTAATCATCTTTTGAATTGATCTTTGAAAGATAGGATTTTTATGTTTCACTAAGTGTTAGGTCGACGAGGTTGAAGAACGGACGACCTATGCACATAGAAGACATAAAGGACAAATCCCAAGTGTGCATTGGTCATCCAAAAGATGTGAAGAACGAAGACTGAAGAAATGGAGCCAAGTACTGAGCGGCCGACCAAAACTGTAGGACGGACGATCGAAAACAAGGTTGAACAGGAAAGGTCGTCCAGTAAAGAACAGTGGGCGACTGAAGGTTCTATGTCAACAGTACAGAGGTTGAAGAATGAGCGCTCTAAGGAGAAGTGGACGCCCTATGATGAAGTTTAACCGATGATGATATGGCTAAGGAAGGAACGGTCGTCAGAAGATGAACAGTGGACGATCGTAGAGCTGAAGATGACGACATTGGTCGTCCAAGGGTTTTTAGAGTGAAGACAGTGGACGATCGGAGGATTGTCAATGTTTGGAAGAGGGCGTCCGTAGGCTCATGAGTTAAAGCAGTGGACGGCCAAAGTAATGATAGAAGAAAGAAAGGTCGACCGAAGGTGAAAATCGATCGACTGATAGATTTCAGACGAAGACAAAGGTTGTCCGAGAGTCTAGGAGTAAAGACAAATGGACGACCGGAAGAGGGTATGGTCTGAGACGAAATGTTGAGCGGACGTCCGAAGGATAAGCGAACGTTTGAAGGATAAGCGGACGTCTGATGAGGAGACAAAGATCATTCGAGAGCTAAAGAGACAAAGCAGTGGTCGATCAGTGTCTCTGACAGAAGAAGGAAAGGACGTCCAAAGTATCTAAGGGTTGTTAGAGGACGTTCGAAGAATGTCAAAAGAATGAAAGGACGTCCGAGGATCTTAATGAAGAATGAGCAGACGCTCGAAGTACTCAGAGAAGAATAAAAGGACATCCTATGGGTTCAGGGAGAATCAGTGGACGACCAAAGAAGAGTTGGAGAAATTTGTACTAAGCGAAGTCGGGCGATTGAAGATGAAGAATGGACGACCGAAATAGGTTGCCAGAGGACTTCAACTAAAGAAGTGGACATCCAAGAGATTGGTGTGCAATCAGCGGACGATCAGAGAAGAGTTGAAGAAATTGGTGCAAGTTAAGTCGGGCGATCGAAGGTGAAGATCGGACGACCGAAGTAGCTTGACAGATGACTTCAACTGAAGAAGAGGATGTCTGAGGGATTGGTGTGCAATCAGCGAACGACAAGAGCACAAGTCAAGTCGAGCGACCGAAGGTGTTTGGCAGATGACCGAAGGAGCTTGACTAATGAACGAAGGCTCAAGGCTCTGAACTACGGACGTCCGAAGGTGAACGGTGGATGATCGAAGCAATGGACGGCAATTCAAATAAAGACTTCACCAAAGCAGCAGTCGACCGAAGCAGAGGAAGCGGACGATCGAGGGGTAGGTGAAGAGTACTGTACTTGCATTAACGGCTAGTTTTCTAAGAGAGAGATTAGGTCGTTGTGTGCAAAGTATATATTGTAATCCCAAGAGTCTTGGGAAGCAACTTTGACAAATTTGCAAACTTGAGAACTTGAGTGAAAAGCCTTAGTTCCTCCTTCTGAGCATTCGAGTTATGAATCTAGAATAGAAGGAAGTGTGTGTTCAAGACTTGTAAGAGGTTATCTCCGTATCCTCGAGAGAAAGAAAGGAGAAGAAGAAGTCGTAAGGGAGCCTTCGCCCTTTGAAGAATTTTTGAACTACTTATTTGTGATCTAATGTTTTCATATATCTTCCAATATGCTCTTGTTTCAAGTGTTAATGTTATATGCTATTTTGATGTTATGGACTTCTTGTGATTGAAACTCAAGTGTTACACATACTGCAACCCAAGCTCTAGAGTAAAGGAATTGTTGTGAGGGTAATGATAGGACGTGAGAGGGGAGCGAAGCTTTAATTAGTGGCATTTGATTTTCATCTTGGTAGATGTGTGAGCCGAGAGGAGACATCCTTTCATTAAGATAAGTTTGTGGGTAATTCATATATTATTTTGTGGTGGAGATTTAGCTGTCACAACCGTAGCCCAAGAGAGAAAGACATGTTGTGAGGGTGCTACTAGTATCCGAGAGGGGAGTAGAGCTTAAAATAGATGATATTTATCTCTCATTTTGGTGGAAGATGGAGACTGAGAGGTGATATCCTTCCATTGAGAGGAATCCATGAGTGGCCAAGAGGTTCTTAGCGGGTGTATGTTGAGTGGAAAGGGTAGAGACCATTCGTTGGACTTGTTTTGTTGCCTCCAACTTCAAGAATTTACATTCGGGTGGTATCATGTGTATTGTCACACCCTATGAACTTGAAATTGAGTGTGTTTTCACACCCTGCATGCACTAATTTTGACACATCAAGTTTTTGGTGTCGTTGTTGCAGAAATTGATTTTTCTCAATTGACACTTTATTTGGAGCTAAACTGAGTGTTTAATTTCCATTGTTTATATTCATATATCATTGTTTATAATCTGCCCTTTTCTTTAACCTTGATTGTTTTCTTTTACTGTTGTTAGTTTTCTTTTTCTAGTTTTAGTTTATCCTTTTGTTACTATTGATACTGCACTGAACCCTACTTTGCATGCCAAGTTCTAGTACTTTGCATGACACCGAAATAGAAAGGAACTTCAAAATTCAAAGAAGAAATCAAAGACACCTAAGAAGACAAGCAATAATTTCTCAAGAGAACATTGAAATGGCAAATTCAGATGCAAACATGCCACTCCAAGGGTTTTGCACACCCACAATTGTTGGTTTGAATTCATGAATTGTAGGTCTGTGGTGAATGCAAACAATTTTCAGCTGAATCCCGCCCTCATTGCAGTCTTAGGGCATAACCAGTTTGGGGGATTTCCAACAGAAGACTCCAATCAACTCCTTATTACATTTTCGGAGATTTGTGACACTTTCAAATGTAATTATTTGACAAACAATGTAATCCGGTTTAGATTATTCCCATTTTCTCTTTAGGACCAAGTAAAAATATGGTTGAGATCAATTGAACCGGAAACTATAAGAACCTGGGATGAGTTGATTGCTGCATTTTTGTCAAGATTCTTTCCTCCTGGGAAGATTGTTGGAATGAGGAATCAAATTACCTCGTTCCTACAATAGGAGCATGTGACAATCTACGAAGCATGTGAGAGGTTCAAGGATATGCTCAGGAATTACCCCCACCATGAATTCTAGAAATGAATGATTGTCCAAACATTTTACAGTGGGCTTGCACCTGGGAGTAAAAGTTCTTTGAACTCAACAGCTGGTGGTTGATTATGGCCAAGAACACCGACGATGAATATAGACTAATTGAAGAAGTTACTCTCAACCATCATAATTGGATGCAAGATAGGGACAACATGCAGAAACCCCAGCCTAACACCATCTTAGGTACTAAAAATTTGGATCAATTTACAACTAGAGTTGAGAGAATTGTGCAAAGAACTATATAGAAGAAGGGTTGAACTCAGAGTACTTCGGCAAATTTGGGGTGTTTTCTACTGAAGCTACCATTGGAAGCAGTGCAGCTGCCTCCACCTAGTGTGATAAATGTGGATCTCTTGATCACATGACAATCAATTTCCTATCTCTGGAATGCAATGTGCAAGAAGTTAATGAAGAGTAGATAAATGCTTTGATATCTTGTGAACAGAATCAATAGATGGGGAACATGAATTCACAATCCTATGGGCAGAACTCTCCTTGGATTAAAACGCATCCAAATATGTTCTACAAGAATCATCATTTCTAGCAGCCACCACAAAACCCAAATTATAGGCCTAACTCACAGTTGCCTCCAGATCACACTAACCCATAGATATACTTGACACTACCTTCATTTCAGTGGCAGCAGATGGCCCCACCAGTTCTTGAAAAGTCAAATCTGGAGATCATGATGGAGAACCTAATGAGGCAACAAGAGAAGCAAAATGATGCTATGAGGTAACAACACGAGGTCGTGAAGCAACAAAGTGAGGCAATGAAGCAACTATTCACAATGGTAGAAGGATTGATTGCCCACAGTAAGATGTTAGAAAATTAAAATGCTCAACAGGCCAACTTAATTGCAAGACCAGCGGAGATGCTTCCTGGACAACGTGAGATCAACTCCAAGGAACAATGCCAAGCAGTTACTTTAAGAAGTGGAAAATAGCTGGAGGAATTGAAGAAGCCTGGAAATGACCAAAAGAAATTGGAGGCAACCTCCATGCCTAGGTACAATTTTTCAATGTCCCCATTACAATTGAATTAATATACAATCTCACCCCCATCACCCATAGAAAACTCAAGGGATAGTACATTTATAAATCCGATTACATTGCCTTTTCCTCAAAGGTTGATGAAATTTCAAAATGACCAACAATTTATAGGGTCCATGGATAAGTTGCATTTGAATGTACCTTTTGTTGAAGCTTTACAGCAAATGCCAACCTACTCTAAATTCCTAAAAGTCATATTGGCAAGAAAAAAGAAGAATTGATGTGCATGAAACTGCGGCACTGACTAAAGAGACTAGTGCGGTCATCCAGAACAAGTTGCCACCTAAGCTTGAAGATCCTGTCAGCTTTTCAATACCTTGCGAAATTGGAAATATGCAAGTGAACAGAGCTTTGTATGACCTAGGGGCAAGTGCCAATTTGATACCACTGGCTTTGTGCAAGCATCTGAATGTTGGGGCTAAAAGCTGACCAACATGACCCTACAACTAGTTGACAGATCAGTAAAACACCCCTTAGGCATACTTGAAGACGCCATGGGAGAAGACCCCTATTAGGATCAGTAAAACACCCTATTAGAATGAGAAAGTTATATATCCCAACAGATTTTGTAGTGCTTGACATGGAAGAAGACCTAAACATACCATTAATATTGGGCATGCCTTTTTGACAACATCCGGGGCAGTCATTGATGTAAAAAATGGAAAGCTATCTTTTCATTTGGGAGAAAACAAGATCGAGTTTAATTTGGCTCGAGTCATGAACCTTCCCATGACAGTCTCTTTGAAGTTGATGAAGTATTAGAGGAAGACAATTCAAGAGGTATCTATAGTTATTCAGATGGAAAGTCTGGGCTATAAACTTCAGTCTATAGAAGATGGACAATATGAGGACCTTGAATCATGCAACTATCGAGAATCACCGGTTTGCAACAGTCGATTGTCAGGGTGTGAAAATGACAACATCAGTTTTCCCCCTGAACCAATCTCCTCAACTAGTGAGGTCTTACAAAAGATAGCAGATGTTTTCTCTAAAGCAGCCACTAGGGCCCCAAATAGAGATAAATCCCCTTCTCTCTTCGCTTAGAGGGACAACAAGCTTCTAAAATCCCAAATGGCACGACAACCTCTTGGAGCTAGTGGCCACCAAGCTAAGTATTAAGTCAGTTACACCTAGTTTCCCGTCCTCACCTAACTCAAAGATTGTGGAGCTGCTGCGACCTAAAGGATAGAAATGAATGGGGAGATATCAATTCTAGTTTAAGACTATAAACAATGACTCTTTTTGGAAGGCAACACAATCTAATAATTTTTATTTTTATTTCTTTTTCTTTTGCTTTGTGTTCCAGTAATCAAGCATCACACCTTCAATCGCCCCCAACTGAAGACGACATGTCCCCAACATAACCAACAACAATTTTTGACAATGGTACAACTCACAAGCTACCCCTGTAGCCTCATATAGAATTAGTCATTCAGAAAGAATGATGTACAAATGATGAAAGGGATAGAGTATCATAGCCTCTCCCACATGTGTATCAAAGAAAATCTTATAGTCAATGCTTCAACACGGCAAAGGTTCTTCTTCAAGTTAAAGGAGATGGGTAGCTCTCCCAACTTATTTCAACACTGAAGACAGTGTTGAGATTAAGTTTCAGGGAGTCAATGGTATGATCTGAACTCTTATTTACTTATTACCATGTTTCGTTATTAAAGAGTTGATTTATTGATATGAATTAGAAATTGAAAATCATCACCACGTTTAGCTTTCACACCTTATGCACTATAATTGATACCAACTTTAGGTTGTGATCATTCTTTTTATTTAAAATTACTTTGCTTGTAGTCATGTTTGAATTAGAGAACATCATGGGTATGTATCAGTAGACGCACCCCTAGCCTAAGTCATGAGTTTCCCTTGGTTACCTTTGGAGAAAGAAATATGAAACACAACTACCCCCAAGTAAGACCAAAACCTTTAGCAGTCATGTTGATGCTTCTTCACAATCATCCTTTAAGCCTTGGATTCCTTACTCATATGATTGACTTACTTTCAAATATAAAAGAAAAGTGAAAAAAAGAAGAAAAAGGAGAATCTCAGTATGAGTGCTTAATCTACATGTATTATTCTGCTTTGCCTAGGAAATTTTTTTTTCTTTAATAACCACTCCACTGACTTCACACCTTGAAGTAAAAAGTGTGTGACTCATTCATACCCTAAGCACCCCATCAGAGTATTCTAGGAAGAAATGGTGGGACAATGTTGTGGGGACATTACTTATCTCACCTCAATCAACTACTCCACTGACCCTTCATTTGAAGAAGTCAAGAGTATGCTCCTTTGAGAATCCCTAGCATCCGAACCCATATTCTAGAAAAAAAAGTAAGAATATGCTGAGGGAAACCATCTTTTTACTTTCACTCCCTGAAATAGCAAGTAGAATGGTATATGAAAAAAAGAAGTGAGATTATGAAAAAGAGTTAGTAACCCATGATTGTTCGTAAGTAAAGCATCATCATTCTTACTTTGAATATGGGATTCTAGGTCTAAAGGAACAATTGTGGGCAGGTGCCATCTGGTTTTGCAGCCATGAAGTTGCACTTAGGATTAGGTTTAGTGGTCTTATGAGGGGATGCAAATTGGCTAAAAATATGTAATAGTGACCAAGGATTTGAGTGACTTTAGAGGGGGAGTGTAAGTTGGCATATGTCCATCTAGTGGCTATTTTGAAATGTGTTTCTTTTGCTCTAAAATTTCTAACTTTTTGCTTTAGGACAAGCAAAAGCTTAAGTTTGGGTGATTTAATGATAATAAATTTGGTCTTAAACTTCATAGGTAAAGTCACAGTTTTATCATGGATTTGATACTTTTATGTTGCATATTATAATATATTTTTATGAATTTTACACTTTCTAAAATTCTTGGCTAGTATAAATCATTTTTCACACCCTGAAATCTTTTTGGCATGAATATTGTGGTTTTATACTTGTTTTGGTTGCAGGGATCAGGAGAGAAATGTTTCACACCTTGACGAGTCTTGGAGTTGATGGCAGCCTGCAAATACACGTTCACACTCTGGGCTCTCCTCCAGAGACGGATTTCACATATTGACGCTACTAAACAAAATGAGAAAAGATAAAAAGCTAATTGTCCTCTGCTAGAATATTCCTCTGCCATATTCCTAAGCATTTCTTGTAGGAAATGTAGGGGACAAATGTCAAAAGGCAAGGGATGACCACCATAGTATATAAGACACATGTAGATAACTTTTCCGAGAGGAAGGACAACCATTGTTAGAGCTAGAAGAAGGAAAGAACCAATTGAAGAGAGATCGAAGATGAGGTTTTGGTGTGATTAATTCCAAATTCCAATTAGGAGGAGAAGAACTTATGGGAAGCATTATTGGTTCTTGTAATTTCAGCTTTTGTAGTTTCTTAATATGGATTTATATTTTGATAATTGTTTGATGTTTGCAATGGTTGTAATAGGCTAAACTCTTAAGCTTGTACATGGAAGTGTTTGAGAGATCCTACTTGTTGTTTTGAACTACTTATTTGCGATCTAATATTTTCATATATTCTTTCAATCTGCTCTTATTTCAAATGTTAAAGTTATATGTTGTTTTGATGCTATGGATTGTTTGCGATTGAAACTTAAGTGTTACTCGTATTGCAACCGTAGCCTGAGAGGAAAGGAATTGTCGTGAAGGCACTATTAGGACCCGGTAGGGGAGCCGAGCTTTAATGGATGCCATTTAATTTTCATTTTGGTGGAGGTTTGAGAGGAGAGGAGACATCCTTTCATTAAGAAAAATCTATCGGTAGTTCATATATTGTTTTGTGGCCAAGATTAGATGTCACTTTTGTCACAACCCTAGCCCAAGAGGGGAGGACATGTTGTGAGGGCGCTACTAAGTTTCGAGAGGGGAGTAGAGCTTAAAATAAATGGCATTTATCTCGCATCTTGGTGGAAGATGGAGACGGAGAGGTGATATCCTTCCATTGAGAGGAATCTGCGAGTGCCCGAGAGGTTCTTAGCGGGTGTATATTGAGTGGAAAGGGTAAAGACCATTCGAGAATCGAGAGGTGTGGATGATCTCTAGGGATTTCTACTTGGTGATTTTGACTACGAAGGAAGCAAGATTTTCCATTGAATCCCAAGTTATGATTAACTTATTTAATGTTTCACTAGCTAGTTGGAGTTCGTAAACATCTCCCATGTCTCGACTGTTTCTCCCATTTGAGTAATTTGTTCTCTTCTTTCTCCTTATCCAGTTACCTTGCACTTTCTTTTAATCTTGAAAATCCTAAAAATATTTTGTTCTACTTTCTTTTCATATTTCAATTGTATTATATTTCATTTATGCACAAATATTCTCTCTCACGATTTGGTTTACAGTAAAGTAGATTAGATAAGTTTGAGATCTAATTTCCTTATGGATTCGACCCTAAAATACTACAAGGATGGTTGTGCGCTTGCAGCTGGAGTTGTGTGTTTAGGAACTATTTTAAAACTTATTGATTTCATTGAACTTGTTTTGTTGCCCCCTGCTTCAAGAATTCAAACCCAGATGGTATCATCAGTGTATACTGTCACACACTAATTTTGAAACATCACTTCCCACATTTAGATCTTGTACAAAGCATCAACATGCATCGAGCTTCCCACCACTTATATCCGTTACAATATAAAATTTTACTAAGTTATTTTCCAATCATGTGTTTGGAATGACTAATTTCATTCCAAAAAGATTTAGTATCTTATTCAAATATTATTTGACTCTTAGTCAATATTTGCGGATTTCTATAATGAACAATTTGAATTATGATATTATAAGATAATTTTTTTTCTCGAAATCTCTCTTTTATTTCATTGAGCATTGTGATATTATTTTTCACGAGCAAAATTTTGTATAATGATATTATCATAAACTTGCTCCCACTTTTCTTAATATATACATAATGATCCAATTTGTTTATCACAAAATCAAATTTGATGACCATCACATTACATTTTATATACAAATATCGTGATATTTCCTTTAAGCCAACGAGTATGACTGACCTTCATACACCATGTTCTACTAGCATTCACTTAGAAACCATTAGTTTGTGGCATATATATGACAATCGCTAACATTATCTTCACTGGTTTGAACTTAACTATTAGAGAATAAGTTATCTCCAACTTGGTGGGTATAATCCTTCGCAATCAATTATATTTTGTGCTATCAAGAGTGTCATTGGTCTGATGCTTTCTCCTGAATTCTCATCTTGTACACCCTATGGACTTTGTCCATCTACTGGTAAGTTGTCCATACTCTATTTTGATCGATTGATTCAATTTCATTTTTTCATGACGCCCGGCCATGATTTTGACTCATTAGAAGCTATCACTTCTTTGAGTAGTTGGATCTATACAATCCTCTATATTAACATTGATGGAACAACTCACAATCTCGAACTCGTAGAGCACATAATTATTCAAGTGTGTAGGTTTCATTCGGGGCCATCTGATGTTAGTTATATACACGAAAACGATGAGTTCTTACACTTCTTTCAAAGCATATCATTTTGTATAGTCCCATTGTAACAAATTAATCTTGCATGAATATAAGAAAACCATTTTCTTATCGTGATCATGCACTTGAAGGATTTATAGAATAGGTTCAGCATAGAATAGATTAGATCAATACTTGGGAAGTTCATACCCCTAAAGAGATTGATATGAGCATTCGTCGTCTCGATCATCCTACAAGAATCATAGATGTGATTCTTCCAATAAAGTCCACACCAAGATCAAGAGAATATGCACACAAAAAGAAGAGAGAATCTCTCTCTCTCTCTCTCTCTTTATATATATATATATATATATATATATAAGGTGGTTGTAACTACCTCAATAACTTCCTTTCCTCCTATTGATGGTCTTGATAAAATCACATCTTAATCAACTTTTGACTATCTGATTGTCCACCAATAATGGTAATTAGAGTTAGGCATATATATTTGCCAACAAACTCCCACATGTATTAACCCAATTTATCATATCTTATATTATCTAATTCTAACATGCAACTTGACATGGTTAGGTTTGCGATAGGCACCTAACACATTTCATCAAAATGTTGAATTCGGTATTCATTGTTCACTTTTAATATCTTGTCTATGGGTGACCCATTAGGTTCACATCAGTGCAACATTAAGAGCTCCATATAGGATCTATCTACTACACAATTATCTCCACAATCTATTGATGTCTCTAAACTTATTGTGTAGTCTCTTATAAGCCAAAAGTGATACCTAGCAATATGTCCTGACCACTATAGTGATATAAAATTTAGTAAACCTTGATATGATTTTTGTATGTGTATAATCCTTCTACAACTTTTAAGTCTGAATCGAGACAAATAGGACATGGTGGAACATTAAATCCCTAATATCAATATGAAATAATTGACTAGGGAAGATATGATGCTAGCAGAGAACTCATTCTCTTCATAATGTAGCCACAAACTTTGCATTATTTTTTTTATTGGTCACTTAGGACATTCCTCCAACAAGAGTAGTAGATTTCATATTGAACACTCACATGCTTCTAATGTCACCAATAAACTTAATTAATATATCCAATAGGATCATCATTAACACTATCAAATGAACATTTATTAACATACAAGTCATAAATGGTGTCTTAGGTCAAATAATCATGCATATAATTATTCCATTCGACAAATCTTGCTAATAATCTAACAATCAAGATTCTCATGTGGGTCAGTTCAATGAACTTGTTTGCCAACGAGTACTTGGGTATTTATCGTAATGCATATTGAGAACCAACGCCATTGACTAATAAATTATACAATCACCTATCTAGATTGATGTTGTCTTATGATCAATCCTTCAGGTGACGAACATGTTTCCAAGTGGACATCACGAATTTCATATTACGATCATATTATATGTCGTGTGTCAGAAGTAAACTTCATTGACAATGTCATTAAATCATCTTTAAGACATATAAAGAAAACATGCCAAGAATAATAGAAGTAAGCATGATTAAATAATATTTATGGCACATTACATACTAAACTAAACACTATTACAAATTTCAAACTCATCTTTTCAAGATGCTTATTGAATGTTGATTTAGATAACAATTTGCCAACAAGTGTGCTAAATTATCCAATGTCCTAATATTTTGGATGCTTATGATTTGATGCTCTTGATAATCATTAATCAAGAAATATTTGTGATGGATGTGCTTATTCTTCTGAATGATTCATTGGCTCAATGATTTGTGCTACCACTTTATCATAATAAAGCGATGTCAGTTTATTTGTATTTGGAAAAAACATGAGCTTAAAAGTAATCTTATGTACCCATGCAGCTTCTAGAACAACAATATATTCGACTTATGGAGTGGAGTCAGCTATTTTATTTTGCTTTGGACTCTTCCAAGTCATAGCTCCTCCATTCAAAGTGAATATATAACCAGAGTTGGATTTCAAATCATCGACATTTGACATGAAGTCGATGCCGCCTTCAATCACCATGTTGTGTCCTCTGTAAAGTAAGATATAATTGTTTATCCTTCTTAAGTACTTAAGGATATTCTTAACAATAATCTGATGTTTAAAATCTGGATCCAATTGACATCTACTAGACACATGGATAACATGACTAATATCATGTCTTATACACATCATAAGATACATATGCTTCCTATGGCTGAAGCATATGGAATTCTTTGCACTTGCTTTCTCTCCTCACCGTTACGAGGTGCCATTTTTTGAGAGGTGTATCTTATGCCTAAATGATAGTAACCCTCGTTTTGAATTTCCCATACCAAATCATTTAGATATCTTATATATGTATATGGATTGAGAAAGACCTATATTCTTCTTTATCTGTCCCTGTATATCATGCCTAGAATATAGGCGGTTTTTTCTAAATTTTTCATGAAGAACATATTGGACAATCAAATTTTAACTGACTGGAGTGTCTCTTCATCATTCCTAATGAGTAGAATATCATCAACATATATTATAATGAATATTATGTTGCTCCCACTAACCCTCTTATACACATATGGTTCATTAGGATTTTTAATAAATCCAAATGACTTAATAGCTTCATCAAACTTGATGTTCCATTGTCGGGAAGTTTGCTTTAGTCCATAAATGGAGCTTTGTAGTTTGCATATTTTATGTTTTTTTTATTCAAATCCTTTGGTTGTTCCATGAAAAATATCATTTTGAATGAGACCGTTCAAGAAAGCAGTTTTTACATCCATTTGCCAAATTTCATGATCATTGTATGCAGCTATGACAAGTAGTATGCGAATGGATCTTATCTTACTGGAGCATAAGTTTCATCAAAGTTAATACTAGGTCTTTGATTATATCGTTTGGCTACTAATCATGCCTTATAAGTGTCCAATTTTTTATTTGCACCAATTTCTTTTTTGAAAATCCATTTACATTCAATGAGTTTTATCCCACTTGAAGGATCTACCAAAGTCCATATGTTGTTTTGATACATTGAATTAATAATTAATTTCATATTTCATAGCCTCTTATCATTTTTTCTGATATGGCAAAAGTTTCTAAATGATTTTGTATCTAAATAAAGAATCCATGCAATCTCTTTAATTTTGGATCTAGAAAGGAACTAAAATTAAAGGTTGAGGTTGTGTATTAAAGGTTCATCGTATGTGACGTTCAGTGGGTAGAGATATATTTTGAGGTATTTTAGATTCAAATAATAGGTTTTGAATTTCTTCAAATCCACTATTACTTCCACTATCCTCTTGTAGTACAAATTCTCGTTCGAGGAAAGTGGTATGCCTTGACACAATAAGTTTTTGTTGTTTTGACATATAAAAATAATATCCTAAATTATCTTTAGGATATCTCATAAATATTTCTTGTTCGATTATAGTCTCCAACTAATTTTCTCCCACTTTCTTTATGAAAATTTAACAACTCCAAATTTTGACATGCTTAATACTAGGTTTTCTTTTGTACCACATCTTATATGGTGTTTTGAGGACAACTTTTGAGGGCACTATGTTTATAAATAAACAATAATATTTAAAGCATAACCCAAAAGGAAATTAGAAAGTAAGTGTATGACGTCATTGATCTTACTATATCACATAAGGTTTGATTTATTCTTTCAGATACACCATTTAATTGTGGAGTATGTGTGGAGTAAATTGAAATAATATTCCCCAAATAGTCTCGGAACTCAGTTTTTGTATATTCTCCTCCATGATATAATCAAAGAGTTTTAATACCATTGTCAGCTTATTTTTCTACTTTAGTTTTGAAACTTATGAACTTTTAAAATAAATTAGATTTATGCTTTAATAATTACAAATACGAATACCGAGAATAATCATCAGTGAAGGTTATGAAGTAGAAATAGCCTCCTTTTGCATTAATGTTCATGGTGCCACATATATATGTATATACCAACTCAAGTAAACGTGTAGCTCTTATTACATTTCTGCTAAATGATTGATTGATCATTATTCCTCATAGGCACAACTCACAAGTGGGATAATTTTTATTAATGAAGGAATCAAGTACTCCTTTTGATCCCACTTTCTTGATTATATCAATGCCAATGTGACCAAGTTGATGGGGACAATTCCTATTACAACTAGGAATTCAGATCAAATGGATTTACAAGTTGATGGGCACAATTCCTACTATAACTAGGAATTTACATCAAGTGGATTTACACCATGACTAGTATCAAGATTTTTATTTCTTTTAGTCTTTTATTTTTTATTTCTTTTATGTTATCTTCTTACATTTTTTAGAATTACTTGAATTAGATTTATTAATTCTTCTCAAATTAATTCTAGACTTTTTTTAGTCTTACTTGGATTGTATTCATCGATCATAGGGGTGAGCACGGGCTTGACCCGACCCAATCAATTCGGTCAACCCGATTTTGTAGGATCTAGATGGCACCAAGACGGGGGGTGAATTGGTGTATTAAAATTTTCGATAATCTAAGCTAAATATCTTAGCGGAAGCATACAAATGTAAATGTAAAGAAGAAGACGAGAACAAGCAAACAAACAACGATTTGTTGATGAGGTTCGGCCTAACTTCTGGCCTATGTCCCCGCTCCGGTCTTCTCGAGCTCGAGACCTTCAGAGATCACTAGATTCCTTCTTCAAGGGCGAAGGCTCCTTTACAGCTTCTTCTTCTCTTTTCTTTCTCTCAAGGACAAAGAGATAACCTCTTACAAGTTCACTCTTGAACACAAACTTTCTTCTATTCTGGATTCGTAACTCGAATGCTCAAAAGGAGGAACTAAGGCTTATCACTCAAGCTATCAACACAATTTGTCAATGTTTGCCAAAGTTACTTCCCAAGACTCTTAGTATTATAATTTATACTCTACACAAACGACATAATCTCTCTCTCAGAAAACTAGCCTTTAATGCAAGTACAGTACTCTTCACCTACCCCTCGGTCGTTCGCTTCCTCTG
>LTAE01011536.1:0-15098 GCA_001647135.1 Pontederia paniculata | reverse complement strand
AGTCCAAGTTTGTTGGACAATTTGAATTTATTTTAGATTTAATTAAATTTCTAATTTAAACTTTAATTTTTTTCTTCTTAGTTAAGGAAATATCTTTTGAGAAAATAAAATTTGATGGGATTAACTTTCTTGGAAGATAAAATCTGAGGAGATTAAATTTCTGAGAGATAAAAAATTGAGGAGATAAAATTTTTGATCTCCTAATTATGAAAATATATTTGGAGGAAATAAATTTGAGAAGATTTAATTTATGAGGGGATAAAATCTGAATTAGATTTGAAGATAATTGAGGATGAAATATAGGTAGTTACAATTTCCATACACGTCAACCAGCACTGCAACAGTCAAAATGAAATCAGCCTCGGCAGAGGGCTTAAATGCGCATGTCAAGTTTGTTGATGCATTGAGATAATTTGGACAGTCCAATTTTTTCATCTGAAACAATAATGCGTTTGCACCCCTTCCAGTTCGTGGTTTTTCAGCACCTCTTATTAGAAAATGGTACTTCTGATAGACAGATAGATGTGTATAGTAATCAGGATTTAAATGTTGGTAACACAGTAATCAGCAAACGCTGTATAGGTTTCTGTATTCTGCCTGCAGGGTCCCCCATGGAAAATTTCGGAGGCCCTCTGGTCCTGGCCTTCTCGGGAATCATGCGTTAGTCTTTTCATACAAAATGAGGGTACTACTGCATGCTGGTTGGTGATAGTGACAATTTACAGTTGCATTACAACGACAGGCAGCCAACCATACGAAAGAAGCCATGTCTGAAGGGCATTGAGCTTGGGCCCCCCGTGGCTGCTGGCTGCATGCATGCAACTGTTCTCGATGTTGATCTTTCTCTGAGTGTGACATGACATGTATAGAGATCTTTGGGCTGTGATCACGCAGTTATCATAATGTAATCATGGAAGCATCCTCTCTCTCTCACCCAAATCTACTTATACATATAATCGAGAATTAGTACCACATCAGTCTGATCTCAGGTTTAATTAGCTGGGTTTACTTGCATGGACAAAGTTGCAGCATGCCGTGGTACTAGGAATTACAAAGGATGTGGACATTAACAACAATTTGCGATGAACAGCTGCATGCAAGGCCCCAGATTTAGATTGTGGTGGGTGCAGGATATCTAATGGCTTTAACTGTTTTCCTGGCTTCTTTTGTATCTCAAGACAACTTCTGGGGACAGCCACCTAAACTGATAATGTAGAGACAAAGACTTTCAATTCTAAGAATTAATAAGGATCTACTGTTCATGCTAATAGACATCATTCTGTACAATTTTTCATTAATTCGACAGCTGGTGTCACTGTCTCGTGAACAATTTGTGAATTCAGAGTAAGTTCTTGACAACTGTAAATGACAAAACTGAAGGGGATTGATCAGATAGCAAAAGCAAAAATGGTAAACAGTAGGAAAGTATGAATTAATTAGTTTAACAGTTATTATCAGCTGGTGCCTGTTAGATTGCTGTCCCAAGGCTGCAATATCTTTATTATATATGTTGCTCAGAATCGAATTGCCGCTCATGGTTGCTGTCTAATTATCTGTTCACATAAGTTTGAGGTTAATGTACTTGTCTGTGTTCAAATACTTATACATGCAACTTCCCCTCTTTTGATTGAGCAGAGTACCATGCTCCACCACTTTTAATTCTTAACTCCATTCTGCAATTCGAACTTAATTTACGGAGCTTTCTCCCAGTCACTGCTGCAATCTCAACAGGTTTGGCTTATAAATAAAATATTGAAACAAGTGTTCATCAAAGAGGAAAAAGATACACATAAAGAAAAACAATGGTACTGACCAGAGAATTAATTATTCAAGTAAGAATTGTCACTTCGAAGTTTGGTTGACCATTTTGCAAACAATATGTGGCAACCATGTCGTGTAAAGCCAATTGTACAGAGTAACAGGAAACTCTGAAGAAGCTGCAAGATAGAACTTGTTGAGGAAAAAGAAAAGATAAAATATTATATATACATACAAAGCAGTCGAGCTACAGGAGTTGTGATCCCGAACGGGGGCCTCGGTGGTCAGTACTGCACATGATTCATATAATAAGGAAGTGCCTAATGGAGCTTTGACGCCATGCTAAACTGTGACAGGCAAAGTTATCATGCTGCATGTGTAGGCAAAACATGTTGCTCTC
This sequence comes from Pontederia paniculata, assembly GCA_001647135.1. Classification (NCBI taxonomy): domain Eukaryota; kingdom Viridiplantae; phylum Streptophyta; class Magnoliopsida; order Commelinales; family Pontederiaceae; genus Pontederia; species Pontederia paniculata. The sequence goes on along the minus strand of LTAE01011536.1, from coordinate 12,940 downwards.
AGTCTCTTTCCAGGCCATGGACCACAGCAGTCGGCCGGGCTGCTTGTGAGTGGTCATGCCAGTGGTCCTTCGCCGCCCTGCTGTGTGATTATAATTTATTAGGGCGCTGCCTCACCAGATTTAGGATTCATACCATGACTTGGATTAGCATGAGCTTTTGGCGTACTGCAGAGGCGCCCATTCTGGGAGGAAATGTACGTATCTGTCTTCATTGTTTTGTTTAGAGTTTAGAGAACTGTTGCCCTGTGTACACGTTGCCCGGACTCTGCAACATCTGAATTCACCAGGATCACATCATTACTGTGGTTAGCTTGCAGTAACTGTTTCACTGTTGTAGATGTGGATTGGGACAATCTATGATACATGATATTAGATATTCATTCTTTCTGTTTTTACAGTCAAGATTTGCCAGAAAAGTTAGATAATGTTAACCTGCTGATTACCTAATTCTATCCTCGATGTATCACTGCTGCATGAGTACTACCTGAAGCTGCATGCATGCATTGTTACCAGGAAGTCATGGACGCGCCCACCCAGCAAAGACAGCCATGCACTCGAGGAGAGATAGGACCGGGGCCGGCAGCCGAACGGGGGCGGTGGCTCCATGAGCCATCAAATTCCACGGATCAAGCGAGCAGGGAAGCAGGAAGGCGCCCGCGGCTGCTGCCATGTCCGGGTCGTCAGCGACGCTTCACGTGCCCCTGTCGACGACGACTGCACTGCACTGCACGTCTTCTTCCGAAGTCACGGTTCCATCGAGTAATTAATTAAAGTGGTCTCTCTCTCTCTCTCTCTCTCTCTCTCTCNACGCTTCACGTGCCCCTGTCGACGACGACTGCACTGCACTGCACGTCTTCTTCCGAAGTCACGGTTCCATCGAGTAATTAATTAAAGTGGTCTCTCTCTCTCTCTCTCTCTCTCTCTCTCTCCTCTCTCTCTCAACACACAGCTCATGTTACCATGTCGACGATGCATGCATGGCACGCGGTGGATGCAACGGTGGCGGCGCCGACGTCTTGCCCCGTTGAAGTCTTAATATTATGACTTTTATTTGATTAATTAATTGACGAAATCATTAGTTGAGACGTAATAAGAAAAATGTTGAGAGGTCGCAGGAATCTGATCTTGTTACGTTCTCTTTGGCATTTGGAGCTCAAAAGGCAGACAAGAAAGGCCTAATGGGCCGTAATATCTTATTCGGCCTCTTTTTTGGGTCGAATGAAGGATCCAAGTGTGGATAAGGGCCCTTTTACTTGTAACTTTTCTTACATAAAAATAAAATATCAATTGTGTGCTATATTTATTACAATTGTGTAGTTTCCTGAAAATAATAATCGGTATTTTAAACAAATTCTAGTAGTTTTTAATTGTGAAAAAAAATCACATTTAACATGAGTAGAAGTAGGTTAATCATGTTGTTGATCTCTGTAATGCTCCCAAATAAACACCCCATCACGTGGTACGACATATCTTCGTTGACTTTAAAATTGATTAAAAGTTGGCCAACATTATAAACATGTGGTGCGAAAGTAATAACTTTAAAAATAAAATAATATCAAAGTAGTCTAGTCAAATAAAATATTTTATTACATTATTTCATAAAGAAATAACTAATAAAACTCGGTAAAAATTAATTTGACTCGAGTTAAACCTCTATCATGTGCAAATCATCATGCAACAAACGTCAGCATCACTAATGCCACCATTTATCAATATCGTTCATTACTTCCAAAATAAAAAATAGAGGAGATAATTCTCCCATGAGGGATGAAGCTCAATATGTGAAGAAAATACAATAGAAAAAATATATATAAAGATAAGTAAAAGACTTTAAAACAATAAATCTATTTTCATTTACTTCAATTTTTCATATTTGCATTACCTCATTCTTTTGTTGTAACAATACCAATAATCAATTCAATTGCAAGAACCTCAATTATATTGCTATGAAGCAAAGGTCATTTTCTCTTTTCAATAAGTTCAAACTCAATTCAATCTTTATGTAGAACTCATTATTCTCTTTCAATTATAACAATAAATTATGAACATTTATCAATTATGAAGGTCATTGATTTGTTTCCCGATGCCACTGAGACTAAGCTAGAAAAAATTGTTAATCCATAGTAACAATTGTTCGAAAGAACTCAATTAACAATTGAACAAGTAGAAACCTCGTTTACAGTCATTCCTAAAGGAACCCCATTGAACTAGTAGTAACCCGTTTACAGTTGTTCCCGAGGGAACCCATAAGCAGTTGTTCCTAAAGGAACCTAATTTCACCATGGCGAGGGGTCAATTTCACCGGGAACCAATTCATCCTCTTCATGGCCAATTCAATCACATGCAATATATATTTCTAAAATCCTATTATCATATGAATCTATATTTATATTTCATGCAATAACCAACACTTAACAAAATAACAACATATTCAACAATTCCCTTTTCGACAATGAGAACACAAACCGTATTCTCACGGACACAGTCCGTTTTGTGCAGGGACACGACTCGTGTTAATCACATACACAATCCATTTTGTGCAGAGACAAGACTCGTGTTAATCATGGACGCGGTCCTTATCATGTGCCGCGCGGTCTACGATCGAGATGATCCGACCTACGTCCAATTGAATTCCAATTTATCTCAGATGACACGACCGATGTTTGATCTCCATAGGACCCCAGTCATGGGATGGTGTTGACGTTATCAAGGAACACGACCCGCATTCGCATGAGACATGATCTATTTTTTGCTTGACATTAGAGCACGACTAGCATTGGGGGATGCGACCATTTTCGTAGAGCGAACAAGGCTCGTGTCAGAGAACGATGCTCGTTTTGGCTTCCAATGTAGTTAGTCAATGCGCTTCGCTCCATTGCCATTGTAGATCATGGCCTGCGTCAAAGGGCGACACAGTTCATTTTTGGGCGTTTCGATGTAATCACGAGAAACACAGCCGACGTTTGAACACCATGACCGTTCTTCCCTACCAAATGGGGTACGTTTCACACAAGACGTGGTCTACGTTCGCTCGTCATTGCTCCATTCGCTGCTTTAGGTTTTGGCCCTTGGCTCATATTAGTTAACAATTAAATGTAATAATCTTTTATGCAAAATCTATAAACTTTTTTTTTATTCTATAATAGATATATATTGATAATCCCCTAGAGTTGATTCTACTAATTGCATACCTTTATTTTTCATTCGGCGTTCTTGTTCTTCTAGTCTACCAAGAAAGAGAAAGAGAGGGGAGAGAGAGAGAGAGAGATTTTGGTGCCTTGGGCCTCAAAGAGAAAACAATGTGGTCCTCTCGCCTCTACACCTTTTTTAAAAGGTTTTGTAGGGGTAGTCCTAGTCAAATTCAACTTAATCCATCATATTACACTTGTGATTAGGAGTCCTTTAAAACTAATTTGGGTAGGAATAGAAATATTAAAAGACTATGATAATAATATGACTTTGATTGATATTTATTCTTTTCCTAATCCTAAGCATATCCCATCTTATCTTACCATATCTTTTCTTTTATTTTTTTATTATTTTTTTTTATTTCATGAAATTTTTGGGTGTTACAATCTCCTTCTAACTTGCATCCGATTAGTTGGATCTAAGGAGAAGATAATGGCGATTAAGCAAGGCTAACTATTGCTGGATAAATTTGGTGGTCTAAAGTTGAAAAACAGAAATAATTACTCGATCAATTATTCTAGTTTAAGTGGTATCGAAGCTCCTATGATTATTATAAAAATATTATATTAACTAGACAAACAACTTGCTTGACCAGAGGAGAGCTATAGGGACTGTGTTACAGTCCAGTATGAAAGAAGCAACAAAGGGAAAAAGTCAGCAGAGATCAAAAGCAGAACAAAAAGAACAGAAGAAGTAAGAGAGAATGAGCAGATTTCAAAAGAAGAAACAGAAACTCCAGGCGAAGCAACAAAAGCATAAGAAACAAAAATATTTGGCGAAGTAGAAGGGTCTTAGAGGAAGAACAAGCAAAAGTTTCAGAAGAAAGTGCAGAAGAAAAGAAGGCAAGCTAGGAGCTAGAAAACAAATCAACAGAAAAATCAATGAAAGAAGCAAATGGAAAAAGAAGGCCGATGAGGAAATCAACGCGCTACGAAAACTTTATAAAGAAAACTCGGCGAAATACTATAAGAAGTAAGAAAATATAAAATTCTATTAGGATTTTATATGATTATCGATAGTAATAATTAGTGATAGATTCTTACACTGGATATGGTTTCACTTCACGACAATTTACGGAACATAATACTCCACAATGCTTAAATTATTGTCGTTTAATATGAACTTTTGTGCTTTTTCTATTGGTCGAGTTGCAAATTGAAAAACAATCTTTAGAAATTTCTTTTCCATCATCATCATATTTTGAAACTTGAGTTTGCCTCGTTTGAATTATCGACTCAAAATATAATGATGTGAAATTAAATTTATTCTAAAAAATATGCTTCACAAATTGATCCGTTATTTTTTCTTATTTTTTGCTTTTCATTTCAGATATAGCATACATCTCTCAAATGGGTACATCAATCTAAATCGTACAAGACCAGCAACCTTTGCTTCATATCAATGGTGCACTACTAAGTTTTCCATAACATTAAAAAAATAATGGTGGAAACTTTTTTTGTTTTGCACAAAGTCATTATGATTGAAAATTCAAGATGCACCATATCACTCTACGGATGCTAATGGAGCATAACTCTTTGAAAAATATGCTAAATTTGATGATGGTGCCCTCAAATGAATTTAGGCAAAAATTCTCAAAAGAAATAGGGATTAATCTCTTCATAAAGACACGATAGTCATGAATTTTCATTTTAGAAATTTTACCTTTGTCGATATTTATGCAACGAGGTATATTAGATGCATATCCAAAAAAAATTAATTGCTTTATCCATTAGAAAACAACCTTGCGTCCGATCACTCGATAATACATAATTGGCTTTTGTCTTGATGCACTTTGCATCTATATGAACTAATTGTAATTCTAGATGTTTACATATAATTTTCAAGTCCTCCCTCGAGTTTACATTGTCTTTTATTTTACGTTTAATGTCCATTACTGTGTTAAAATTTTATTAAAAATATTTTTCTTAATATGCATAATATTCAAATTATGACACAATAAGTTAGATGTCCAATAAGTCAACTCCCATAAAATACTCATCTTTTCTCAATTATGAATAATTTGATATCCTTCTTGCCTATAAGATGATGACTTCAATTCAAATTTAACAGGACCAATCTCATTAGCTTGTTCAAATGATTCAATAGCACTTATACTCGGTGCTAATCTCTTCTTTGGTTGCCTTTGTAAAATAATTCCTATCATGACACATACAATGATCGATAAGCAAAAAATTTCTATGGCAATTAAACAACACACTTTTCTACCGTGCTTCAAATAAATTAAGTTTGTGAAATATCCACAAATTTAGCAAGCAAGTTTACCTTCAGTGCTCCAACCGCTCAACATTCTATGCAGGAAAATCATTTTTAGTCCACAACAAAACTGCTCTCTTTACAAAATTTGTCTCTTTGATTTGACATATGTTAAAACATCATCATTCCATAACATCTTCAAATCATCGATCAGAGGCCTTAAGTACACATCTTTACTCTTACTTGGCGATCTCAGTCATGGAATCATGCAATCCAAGAACATGTATTATCTTCACATAACATACTTGGTGGTAAGTTGTAAGGTGTGACGAAAATCGACTAGCAAGAATAAGTTTTACAACCGAAGGATTATATTCGTGCAAAGATCCAATCTAACATTTTGAGTTTCTACTTTAAATGTGGGATTAAATTGTATCAAAATATTTTCAAGCTTCTGTAGCTGAAGGATGTGTTATAACTGATGGATCAATACGCCTTCCCTAATAATGCTAACACATAAACTACTTTTAGATAAGAACATACCTTGTAATCTAGGGACTAAAGGAAAGTATTCTAATATTGAAAAATGAATATCCTTTTGTCTAGTGTTATATTTTTTTCTATGTTTGAATCGAGACTCACCACAAACATAACAATTTTTAAATTCTATGTCTTCCTTGTAATATAACAAGCAATGATTGTGGCAAGTTTCAATCTTTTGATATTCTAGGCCAAGTTCACTCATCATTCTTTTGCACTTGTACAAATTTGTTGAAAAATTTTTCAAAATTAGGTAACAAAATCTTAATAATGTGAATCATTCTATCAAAACACTTTTCACTCATATTATACTCTGGTTTTCAATTCATCAACTCAGCATACCTGACAAAATACTTTGGTTTTCACAATCAACCCAAAAATATCAAATTTGAATTTTCCTCCATATTTGATTGATCTTGATTGTTTATGTCACAAACTTTTGCATCTCTCACTATATACATTGCTTATTTCTATATCATTTGAAGGCTCAAGAGTTGAAGAACTTTCAACTCTCTATTTATTTTGATCATGCAAAGTCCAATTTAAGTAATTCAATCAAAACTCTTTCTTATATAAATTCATCTCCACGTAAAATCTTGTTTTCCATCTTTCAATTTTACATTTTCTCACATAGACAACAAATGCGACCAAAGGGGAATCAACCACAATTTTCTCTTCATATGCACATTTCAAAAATTCATCTATTGTGTAGGGGTGAGCATGGACCGGGACGACCCGATTTATCAAGATTTTTTTCCCTGTCCGATTATTATCTGGGTCATCGGGTTACTATATAAAATACCCAGTTATTCCCGATCCGATATTAATATTTAATTATTTATTTAATATATATAATTCTTTTCATTTTTAGTTTCTATATATCTGGTTCTATTTATTTGGCCCATTTATAACTTACCTTCTCTCTCTCTCTCTCTCTATATATATATATATATATATACATATATCGACCTCGTTTTTTCCCAAAAAGAATAAAATAATAAACTTTTAGTTCTATTGCATTGAGAAATATTAATTGCAGCGGCACTTCCATTGCAACATCTTCTCTTCTTTCTTATCTTTATCTTTTGGTAAGTAGTTTTCTTTGTGTCCTTTCTTGATTGGTTTTGTTATCTTTTTGTGTAGTTAATTTTTTTCTGTCTACTATCCATAGCTAATACTTTTCATCTTGTTCTATGTCTTTAGTATATGTGGTTGGGTCAGATCCAATGTATGATTGCTTATCTTTTGATTTTTATAAGGTAATATGATTCAATTAAGTTAAAAATATTTGAAGTATGAATATTAGTCATATTAATATATATTTAATATGGCAATTTTACAATGTTAAATGTGTTATATTTTTGTTTCAATATTAAATGTTCGGTTATATTTTTGGCATAAGGTCATGCATGCATTCTCTTATAATTTTTTTATGAAAATATTTGATTTGTCGATGTTAACTTTTATTTTTTTTCTTCTATTAAGTTTATAATAGAAAATTATACATTATTTTTTATACAACTGCAGAATCTTTTTGTGTAATTCATAAGTATTTGAGTATCCATATTTTCACCAAAAAATTTACAAATCGGAACTTCTGATCTAATTTTCGGTCCAAATCGGAACCTCCCGAACCCAATCCCGATTCCAACTAGGTCGGGAATGGGACTAGTTGTCTCTTTTTAGATAAAAATTGGATCAATACCGGGATGACTTTATTTTCAGCCCGAACCCGGTTATGCTCACCCCTACTACTATGTTTTGAAAATCGTCAGTCACATAGTCGTCTTCATGTTTCCAATGAAAAATCCAGCTTTAATATGGTCCCATTGTTCCTTGGGAGTTGATAAAAATAAATATGTTTGTGCCTAACAAATAAATGATGTGAAATTATGATGCAAGATATGAAATTGCTTAATCTTCTCCCAATATCAATGGAGGTTTGATCCTACGGAAGATGTTGATTTTCAAAAAACTTAAATAAGACATGAATTTGACAATAATATCTATGATGTGCAAAAGTAATTACATTCATAAAAGTCAATGACAAAACATGCATAAGTAACTAATGTCAGCAGGTTTGACACATAAAGGTTTGAGCATTGTGACGCAACAAAAATAAAACAATTAGGGAGCATATGAAGCACCTTTCAACTAACAAGAGAACAAACCTTTTGCAAACCAAGATAATATATACATAAATCAGGTTTGACACATAAAGGTTTGAGCATTGTCATACAACAAAAATAAAACAATTAGGGAGCATATCAAGCACCTTTCAACTAATAAGGGAACAAATCTTTTGCAAACCAAGATAATAGATACATAAAACTGAACTTTAAGAACATATGATGCTAAGAGATTTCACCACACAAATGAGAACACATCACTATCATTAGAGAGATGATGCTTGCCAATTTAGTCATGTTTTTACAGCATATTTAGTTTGATTTTCATCATTTTCATCGACACATGTATCATTTTGTTTATTGTTTAACTTTATTTTAGTTTTCTAAATCATAATTTGCATAATGTTGTGTGTTTTGATGCGTAGGGCACTTGGCAGCACGACGGAAGAATACCACAACAAACTAGAGTGAATTCAGTGTGAAGTTAATTGAAAATTTGAAAGTCATGACTATGAAAAAGGTTTCACGCCCTTGAGCGCAAACTAAAGATTCAGATGAAATCCCACGGACTGTGAAAACCAGCTTCACGATGAACCCTTCCGTGATGCGTATAAATCATGTTCGTGCGGAGTAGTTTCACAGGCCATGAACTCAACTTCACGGTTGTGAGTGCGTCTGACACGAAAATAGAAGTATTCGTCACAGGCTGTGAATCATGATCATGACCGTGAACAAATTGATGATGAAGACGCATACATACGATCACGACCATGATAGGCAACTCATTGTTCATGACATCTTGATGAAGAAAAAATAGTATATACGGTCATGACTGTGACATCTGTGTCACAAACCGTGAGATATTTGTATAGTAAAGTCCACCTTTCGATCACGGCCGTCAACAATTTCATGGGCCGTGATGTGGCATTGATTTGGATGATTATATGCAGTCAGGGTGGTGACAATTCTGTCACAGGCCGTGAAACTTCTTAAGATAAAGTAGAATTTACATTTTCGAGGTAGTTAAACGTTATCTTTAGGAGAATTTGATTCGGGATTGCATATCTTCTGAAAACTGAAGTTTATCATGTGAGGACTCCATCTACCTATTGGAAAATTATAATACATCCTCAAGACATCATTTTAAGGCTACTGAATTCTCAGTCATAAATCTTGTCTATTTTATTTCGGAGGATGAACTCCCTTTTATTATCTTAGTTTATATTTTTGGAGGCCTTTTATTGTAAGGGAAAAACCTGTTGAACTCTAATTTTAATTAATTTTAGTTTGTTAGTTTTCTTATGCATATGAATGTTGTGCTTAACGTTTTTCATGATTTCTATGAGAATTTGATTTTAGCTAACATCCTAGAGAAGAATAGTGAATTCTTAGTTCTTTTTGAAACTCTAAAATTGATTTTTTGAATTTAGTTATTCGAAGCATTGCATACCACATCAAGGTAGCATCCTAGAGAGGAATATCTTTGATGTGAGGTTTATGAGATCAGCATCTTGGAGAGGAATGACCCACAATTTAGGAACTCCATATTAATGCATTTCAAAAATGCTATTAGATTAGATTGGCATTCTCGAGAGGAACAATCAAGTCTTATATTTGAGATAGTTGGTGCATCATGGAGAGGAATCCATAATTTAGGGTAGATCCTAATCCTTATAACAAATCGATTAAATTGAATTTTGATCAAAACCTATGCTAAAACTTTGTTTGTCCCTACTTATCGTTATTCATCCTGATCTAGTGCTTGATGACATAAAAAATTCTTAATTTATCATTTATCTTATTTTTTAATCTTATCTTTAGAGAAAAATCATTTTTTATTGAAACCAATGTCTATTAGACTAGATTTTGATAAGAATATAATCCTCATAGGAATGATGCTTTACTCACATGAACTATTATTTGATCATGATTAATGCAATTGCTAGCGATTATTTTTAGGCCATATTAGCACACATCAAATTTTTGGCGTCATTGCCGGAGATTTTTATTGCTTATCTTATTTGATTTCATGAAGCTACTTTGAGATTTATCTTTTTGCAAATATTTACTTCTTGTTAATTTTAAGGCAAACCTTAATACAAGAAGACATCAATCATTCTAGACACCGCAACTCAAGTGACATGTTCCCGAGTATGACAGACAAGATTAGAACTTCAATTTGATCCAAAAATTAAAAGAAATAACCCGAAGTCTAAGGAGAGTGACAAAAATGACTGACAAACAAGGCAGATCAATAGTTGCACCAAAGATGACAATGAAAGAATATGTCTCTTCAAAGTACAGAATTACAGAGCCTAATGTGGTCCTCCTTGCAATAAATGCTAACAACTTTGAGATCAATCCCTCCATTGTGAGGATGGTCCAAGCTTGTTAGTTTGTCGAAAGATAATGAGAATCCCTACACCCATCTGGATAATTTCATTTACATATGCAATACTTTTAAGTGCAATCACACGTCTGAAGATGTAGTCAAGTTGCATTTGTTTCCTTTCTCTACAAAGGACCAAACATCAATTTGGTTGAGCACTCTACCAACATGTGCCATCACAACTTGGGAGCAGTTTATTGATAAGTTTATTACCAAGTTTTGTCCAACTCATAAGGCTACAAAGATGAGAAATGAGCTGAGGACGTTCAAACAAGAAGATGATGAGACCTTGTATGGAACGTAAGAAAGGTACAAGGAAGTTCTAGCTAAAGTCCCTGATCATCGAACTCCATTGTGGTGGATCCTAGAGGACTTCTATAATAGATTGATTGAAGAAGACTAGGACAAACTGGACTCATCTGGTGGAAGTTCAGTTTTGGAAAGAAAAATCCGTAGGAGATTTATGAGATCATAGAAGATGCATCACTCAACTCTTGGCAAAACAGAAGGTCTAAAAGCAAAATAACAAAAGGTGTGCTCAATTAGAGCAAAGTTCAAATAATGAAGTTGTGGCTCAGTTGGAGTCACTCAACAAGAACTTCGAGCTTTTTATGTCCCATAATGTGAACTATCTAGAGAGGGTCATTCCTATAATGAATGTCCAAAGGTAACAATTCAGAGGCAAATAAATTTGAGAATGTTAATTTTGTGGCTAGTTCCAACCTCAAGAACAATAACCTTTTGAACAATAACTATAACTCGGGGTGGAGGAATCATCCCAATCTAGCATGGAGACAAAGCAATAACAAGTTTGACTCTCTGCCACAAAGCTCCCAGCGCCCACCTACAAAGCCAAAGAATAATATGGAGGAGGTGCTGACCAAGTTCATGACCACCATGGAGTTCAAGATGGTGAATCATGATGCTTTAATTTGCAACCTTGAGATACAAATAACTCAGTTAGCAAATATTGTTGGTGGAAGAGCACCATGAGCATTACCAAGCAATACAAATAAGAACCTAAGGGAGGAGGCAAAATCAATTTCTACAAGGAGCAGCAAGCAACTAGACGATCCAAAGTTTCCTGATGGTCAACCTATTGTAGAACCTAAAGGTCAAAAGGAGGTTGGAGATTTAGCTAGGTCAATCTTCTAGATTTATAGAAGGACAAATAAAAGAGAGTTGTTGAAGTAGCAAAGGACAAAGTTAGATCCCTACCTTACGATCAGAAAAATAGAAGGGAACAATTGGACAAGAAATTTTCAAACAGTTACGCATAAACACACCCTTTCATGAAGCCTTGAGACAAATGCCCAGTTATGCAAAATTAAAGAAAGAGTGATGCGAAAAATGCTGACAATGCAAATCGAAATGCTAGCAAGTGCACTAGTCGAACAAGTAATAAAGTGTAAGAGTAGTGTTGTCGATTCCACGAGGAATTATATAACTACCTAATCAGAATTCTGGGCTAATATGAGATAACATTAATTTCAGGATGGATGTTTCAAAAAATTAATATGTAAATATAAGTAAATAATAATAATAATAATAATAATAATAATAATAATAATAATAATAATAATAATAATAATAATAATAATAATATAACTAGGGGTTGGATGATACTAACTCGAGATGGGTACTCATGCAATCAAATATGAGATGAATCAACTATTGAATCTTCAGATGGTTAGGCAAACCTAAAGATATGAATTCCCTTAACGGGTAACTCAACTATCTTGTATCAAACAATCCAGAAGATACCCCTTAACGGGTCTATCTTCAGGAAGATGACACAAGATGCAGGAAATGTTTCCCTGGACTATTAAATCACCCTTAACGGATTGACCTTATATACCACAAACGAAAACGCCCTTAACGGGTCAGAATCACAAGACATGAATTGCTTCAACTAGGAAGTCTGTTGGAACATAGGCTTTATGCTTTAAATCATTATGTTTTGATGATACAAACCTCAAGTAATTAGAACTATCCAAAAGAGATTAATTTGGAAATGATAGCTCTATGTGTTAAATTTCATATTAATATTTGGTCATTCTACTTTATGTTTTGGATTGAGTTAGGTTTACTAATAAGTTATTTAAGTGATGAAAATGTAGATGTAATGAAGACATGAAACTTCCAATGATTCGATGCATAATAATTTAAGAAGTTTTGAAGTTGGATGGATCAACTCTCAAGGTCGGTTGAACCTAGCAAAGGTCGGTCAACCAACCATATACTCACAACATGCTAATCAAAGTTCAACAAGATTTTTGAAGATGTTACCGAGAGATCTGGATCGAGTCATGAATACAAAAGTTGTAGACATTTTTTATAGCTTTCCAAAGAATCAAAGAATCGCATCAATCAGATATCAGTGCAGAGAGTTATTATCAAAATAGTGCAAGTCTATCAAGCTGTCTCAGAAGAAGCGGTCGACTGGTATCCTGAACCGGTCGACCGGTCCAATGCATTC
>LTAE01011535.1:0-15099 GCA_001647135.1 Pontederia paniculata | reverse complement strand
CATCAGCGTCGCCGCCTCTGGCGGCCGAAGTTTCGCCTCCGTCCCGTCACTCTCGTCGGATCGGAAGGATGGTTTCCTCGTGGCCAGGGCGAGCTCCGCCGCCGATGGCGCGAGCGTTGAGAAGGATGACAGTGGCGGCGCTTCCCTTCTCCAGACGCTGGCGCTCGGCTCCCTCTTCGGTCTCTGGTACCTCTTCAATATCTACTTCAACATCTACAACAAGCAGGTACGCTCTATTCTCCTCATCCTCCTCCTCCTCCTCCTCCAATTTGTGTTATATTGGAGTTTAGATGTCGTTAGATCGCCAATTCGTTCATATGATTTCTTAAGTGAAAAGGAGGCGAATCAAGAAAGTTAAAAATGTAGTTAAAGTGCGGAAAGTTCGTCTTTCTGTTTACTTGGTTTGTCCTGAAGAGATAGAAAGGGAAAACATTTTGATGATAGTAGGCGTGCATCCATCCTTGAGTTCGTATTTGTTCAACATATCCTTTGACACACGACTACTGCATTGTTTAAGACAAAAAAGGAACCACAAGAAAAAAAAAGCATGACTCCTGACATGAACGCTCTTACTAGCAGCAAGATAAGAACGATAAATTACATGATACAAAAAATATCGTATAATCTTAGCATGACTACTGAATCCTTTTTGGTTTATTTTGTTTTCTCCATCTCCAACATTGGATGAAGCATCTACATAGCGTATATTAAATTTGCATCCAGGTCAGAACAACATGCACTTTGTTATAAGACTAAAAGTTGATAGTCATATCCCATTTTAAGGAAATAATTTATCCGCCCTTAAGTAGGACTATAAAGACTCACTTTTAACGCCTCAACATTCGACTAGACAGGGCTTACTGGGCTGATGTATAGTGGGTTCAGCACAGAGCAAATAATGGTGACGCACTTTTAACTCTTCAACATTCTGCTAGACAGAGCTTACTAGGCTGATGTATAGCGGGGTTAGCACAAAGCAAATAATGGTCTCCGATGGTAGAGCCATATAGGGATGAAAGGGACATGTGCATTTTCAATTTTCGCTAAATGTTTTTTCGTCTTCCAAAATTTAAGAAATGAAAGCGCTAGTTTTGTTTTTTTTTTCAAAAAAAAATGTATAAGAGGTGTCAGTCCACATAATGCTCCTAGATTATGTTTCTAGCACCTAGTGGAATATCTTATAATTGAAAGGAACTGTAATAACATGCTTCATATTTGCAAATGGTGTAAGAAATAACTATCTTTTCCTAGACTTGATTTCTCTCTTGTATAATTACTATATTTTGGCTGCTTTATGTTGTGAAGTATGTCACAAGTGACCTATTACCTTGCAATATGATGCAGGTTCTAAAGGTTTTCCGATTCCCAATGACCATCACAACAGTTCAATTTGCTGTGGGAACCCTAGTTGTCTTGTTTATGTGGACTACTAATCTTCATAAGAGGCCTAAGATTTCTTCTTCACAGGTATTGCGACATAAAATAATCAATATGCAGCTGAGTTTTTCAAGAGTATCAATTAATGATGTCTTATATGTTAAATTTATGTCTTTTGGTAGCTCGCTGCAATCTTACCATTAGCTGTTGTCCACACAATGGGCAACCTCTTTACAAATATGAGTCTCGGGAAGGTTGCTGTTTCATTCACACACACCATCAAAGCTATGGAACCCTTTTTCTCAGTACTCCTTTCTGCTTTGTTCTTAGGAGAGGTGATTGTTTTTCTCCCTTTGTCACCATTTTTGTTCTTGTGTATTACAAATATGATCATTGGTTATTTTTATTAGCTTTTATTATGTCATGGTATTTATTTGAAACTTGCACAAAATGACATTGCTTAAAAACTATATCTAGCATTTCTTAGGCTTAGCGGTGTACTAATTGTTTCTGAAGTATAAATGACTTTTAACTTCTTCATAATCATATCATGACACGCGAACTATGTTGAGCTTTTAGTGGAGAAATTTCAAATAAATAGTCCTTGATAGTTGCATTAGTATCATTATCTGTTTCTCATCCCTACATCAATGCAGATGCCCAGTATTTGGGTTGTTCTATCTCTTATGCCGATAGTTGGTGGTGTAGCATTGGCATCTCTTACTGAAGCTTCTTTCAATTGGTAAGATACTTGGATTATATCGCTGAATTATAATAAAATATTAACTTACTAACAAGGCTAATGAATCAGTTTTGAACCTAACTTTCCTTCTCCCCTTGGAATATCTTGGATTATACTGTTTGAATTTTTTTATAGGTAGGATGCTTCCATAAATTCGCCCTATCATGACACATTTTTATCTTGACAGGACTTGATTCAATTCTTCTCCAATGTATTAACATGTTTCTGCATTTGATTGTTTATTTATGCTCCAACTTATTATGTATTGTTCATTTTCTTGAAATAGGGCTGGATTTTGGAGTGCTATGGCTTCTAATGTCACCTTCCAATCTCGTAATGTACTTAGCAAGAAAGTCATGGTCAAGAGAGAGGTGATCTACATTCTAAGAAAAAAAATGTGTATTCATATGATACATTTTTGTTTCGTTTCTGATTTGTCTTTTTTTATGTAAGCTAATACATTAAACATATTTTTTGCTAAAACATCTTCTGACATTATTGTCTGACCTCTGCTCTTAACAGGAATCATTGGACAATATAAATCTCTTCTCAATAATAACAATAATGTCATTTTTCCTATTGGCCCCAGCTACACTGTTTTTTGAAGGCGTGAAGATTACTCCTTCATACTTGCAATCTGCTGTACGTAATCCATTGTTTCATACTCTCCTGTATCATATCAATATTTACGCATGTATCAATATTTTATCATTGTTTCATACTGTCCATTTTTTTCATTCTATCAGTATTCTAAACTGGTTGCCCTTTGATATTATTTGTGGTAGGGTTTGAATGTGAGAGAGATATACATGAGGTCGTTCTTTGCTGCATTGTGCTTTCATGCTTATCAGCAGGTAAGATAATCTAAATTCTCTTTTGCATAACTTTTGTGTACATTATTGTTAAACTATTCCTGTGACATAATGCATAACATTTGAGTGAAAAGAAGATGCACAGACGGAAGAACGACCATAATCAAACAGTGGATGTCTATCATGGTTATCAAGGAGTATTTAGATATTGCCTACCATTGATCTCTTTACCTTAATTGTTTGATCCTAAGCAACCAAACAATATATACCTGATTCTTTTTATTCATAGATATCATCTTCCTAAAAGCTAAAACCCAGATCTGCTGATTAATTCATCCATGCTATTTAAAGGCTAGCACAAAGCGCTCAAGGCATTTTCATATTAAAAACTTATTATCAATAAGGTTGATTCAATCTCAGTCAAGTGAAAGTATGTTAAGTACTCTTCCGTAACAATGCAACTGGACACTTCATTTAGAGTCATTTACGATCGGGTGGGTCCCGGGGATCATCCCAAAGCTAACTCAATTCTTTTCATATTCATCTCTGTTCATGTAATACTCCAATTCTGGCAAGAGCTAACTCAATATCACTTAAGTTGGGACCCTTGTGGAAAAAATGATTGAAGTCTCTAGTCAACCACAGTGCTAATTAAACTGCCTAGCTTGTGGTATAATCACATAGGACCAGTATATCTAAAGACTTCTGAAATATAACTCAGATCACCAAATTCCATCTAATTCAGACTGTGCAGATTGCTATGCTCTCTCATTCTAACTATGCTATTGGCCCTCCAGGTTTCTTATATGATACTGGCAAGGGTGTCACCTGTCACGCACTCAGTGGGAAATTGTGTGAAGCGGGTGGTTGTCATTGTTACATCAGTTCTCTTTTTCAGGACGCCAGTTTCACCCATCAACTCTCTTGGTAAGCCATTTCCTCACCATTATTCAAGTTGGATGAAATGCCAAACTGATGTTGTTACTGTTTAACTGTTCTGTTGCAGGAACCGGCATCGCGCTTGCTGGAGTTTTCTTGTACTCCAGAGTGAAGAAAATTAAGCCAAAGTCTGCATAAGTATCCCCGTTAATCTCTAGTCGTTTGTGTTTGGAGAATTTTGTAGTTTACACCCTTTGTCCTAAGTTGATCAGTTACCTACCAATCCTTGAACATTTTCTTTTCTAGATTTCCTTGGTTTTTGGTTCACGTTCTGTGCTAAAAAGGCACCTCGACTACTCTCAGAACAAGTGTACTGGTTTTCATCCAAATGTAGTCAGTTTTTTGTATGAACCTTGGTATCCAAAACATTGCCGAATTTGAAATGCTCAGCAGGGTGATCTCAATCTTTTTCAGCTGAACTAAGCGTTGAAGGTTTCTCCTGTGATAATGCTTTTAGAATTGGATCCTGATAACTCTTACCAAGGAAAACCACTAAATAGATAAAAACAGGTTCCTGTTGCCCACAAAAGATCTAGTTCTAAGAATTTGTGCATAAAAATCAGTATCAAATTCTTAGTTAAATTCAGATCTCGTCCAAAGAAACATTGCCCCTTGTTCCTTCTTTTGTGTTCCCAGTGGCCCTAATATATCATCTCCCTTTATCTTATTATTGTTGCCATATAATCTATTGGTGGTTTTCGGATGCAAAGTTCTTATAATCTTCGAGAATATATCAGTTAGACAAATAAAAAGAATGAAAAATGTAATAATAAAGAATGAAGAAATTGACTAAATATTTTAGTTCCATTGGAATTTGAATGAAATGTTAAAATTTAAAATTAATTTATTTGATTAAATCAAAAAAATTAAAGTTATATTTTTTATTTAATAAATTGATTAGTGGACGCTAATTTTCTTTTTGCTTCTATTTTTATTTTTTATGTATTGTTCTTCTTTTTTAACTTTACTTTTTTGTTGTTTCATTTTATTTTTTGTGCTAATATTTAATTAACTCATTTAATTAGTATAATATTTCAGTAATTATTTTTTTAAGATTAAATAAGTTATTAATGAAATCAATTTAGTGTTGATAACAAAAATGTTAATTCATTGAAAATTATCAGTTATTAACTTTTATAATTATATTAATTTGATATTATCTCATGAGTTTGTGTGGAATATTTTATTATATTATTTTAATATTATTAAATAAATTAATTAAAAGATGAATTAATTAAAAATAACAATGAAAATAAAACAACAAAAATAAAGTTAAAAAATGGAGAGCAACTTAAAAAATAAAAAATATAGAAGATAAAAAAGATTATTGTCGGTTAATAAGGTTACATTTTTTATCCCAAACAAAAGAGTTGATAAAACAACAAAAAATAATTTAATTTAATAATTTAATTGAATATAAAATATAATTCAATGTAATTCTATAATAATTAATGGTGTGTAAATCACTTTTTGTTTTATGCATGTCAACTAACGCATTTGACGGTTGAAATTAGATCTAACATAAATAGTTAGTTTTTTTATCCGAAAATAAAACTAACTTTTTTATTTAAAAATAAATTATTTCTATCATATCTAATCTTAATCGTCAAACACTTGATTGACATGCATAAGTCAAAAAGTGATTTACACATCCATTAAACTCTAATTAAAATTAATATAAAAAATTAAAACAACATAAAAGGAAATTTAGAAAAGAAAAGCAACATAATAATAATAAATATAAGTAAAGTGAGCATCAACTAACCACTTAATTAAGTATAAAAATATTTTTAATATTATATTAAGTGAATGAACATGTTTTAAAATAATATAGAAAATAACAAGAAAAAAATAAGAAAAAAACATAAAAGCAAAAAATGAAACAGAAAAAAAATAAAAAGTTGAAATTGGTTTTTATCTCCAAGAAAGAGCCAACCAATTCTCAGCTGAGTAAGAACTTTTTTTGTTGAACTGACAAAGTATGAACATTAATCAAAATTATAACACTCATCATCATTATTTTTTAAGTAGATATTTGGCAGAATCAATGAAAATTGGAGTTGGTTCTAACCTAATTCTCGTATTCAAATTAGAGACCTTGCTACTAAATACTTGTGGTTGAGATACAAAAGGAGCAAAACATCACAGAAGAATTATTATGATTACCTTTTGTTTATATTATGAGTACCTTTTCTTTGTTCTATTGATTAAAACTTGTATTGGATTATCTTGTGCATAAGGACCCTTGGACCTTTATTATCATGCTATAAGAATTATTATCTTTTTGATAATTTGCTTAGAACAATTATCTTAAAGTTTTGATCCCTTCGAAATGGTATTGGAGGTTTTTCCCCTCAAATGGTATGTAATCCTCTCAAAGTGATCAAATTTGAGTTTTAGTTGGACTAGAATCCTAACGTAGTCGAAGCTCTCTAGCTGCTTGAACAGGTCATAAGCTACCTTCTTCTAGCTATGTGGCCAAATGGATCGATTCAAACTAATCGTACATAGATGGCAAAATGGATAGAATGATCGAACAGAAGGAGTAACTTGTACATATTTTCGAATTTGAGGAAAGGAAGAACCCTAGACAGAAATGGAGGATGGATCCAGGGAAATTGGAACCCTCAATCACTGCACTGGTCAATTAGTCAACTAAGGAGCAAAACATCACAAAAGGGTTTATTTAAATATTTATTATTACCCACAAATCATTTTGAACTCTGGATAATTTTTGGAATAAAAAGTTAAACGCCGTCCACCTTTTATCAAATAAAATACATTACGAAGTAGATTTTCCAATATTAACCTCGTATCCAACTAATAAAAGGTATAAACATTTATACCTTTTTAGAGTTATTTTTTTAACACTTATTCAATTATATTTTTTGTATTTTATTTTAAATTATAAATTTATAAATTTTAATCATTAAAATTTTTTGAATTGTCAAGCAAATCCTTCTATAAGATTCCATAAAAAAAAGTTCTGTTAAATTTACCTTTTAATAGTTTTAAAATATTATTCTTACTTTTACTTCCTTAAGACAATAAATATATTTAGAAAAATAAAATAAATAATGTAAGGGTACAAATAATATTTAGGATTATTTTTTAACAATTAGAAATGTAATCATGTCAATATATTCTTATATTTAAAAAAGAATAAAAATTATTATTTTATATTTGATGAAATTTGATGGAGGAACTTGATTGACGATCCGAAAAAATTCAACTGTAAACTGTTATAACTTTATAGTTAGGATTAAATGTGAAAAAAATACAATAGATGGGAAATTAGAGGAAATAACTCATCTTTTTTAAGAGTGACGGACACGAATTTGATTTTAGATTTTAAAGTTTCAAAATCATCAAATTTATATTATGAAAGATGTTGAAGTTTAAATCTTTGTGATTGAACTAATATATACTGGTAATATGGTTTATGCAAAATAAAAGAAGAACATTGTAATAAATAAAAAGTATTTTTCAACAAAGTTTGGATTTACCAGTTGCATTTTTCAATTCTACAAGATTAACAATAATTTAACTATTAAAGATCTTATACAATCAGAATTGTCAATATTCATGTTCTTCTAATAATGCATATGGAATATAAAACATAGTCTCAATTTCTTTTCCTTTTTTTTATATAATGCACCTGCCTATTTTATAACATTTTAATATATAATTAATGATTAATTTGATAAGTTCGCACTAGCAGACCTATATAAAATGTGAAAGGAAGTCGACTGCTATAACTTAGAGTGTTGACACTCTTTGTCCTCTTTAAAATTTATGTAAATTTATCATTAATTATATATTGAAGAGCTAATATGTGTTTTGAATGTATTAAACTTTCTTATTTATCTTTCTGTCCTGACGACTTAAAACAAATTTCCCTAAAAACTATAAAATAAGATGAACTCAAGGAAAAATTAGGTATATGAATTTATCAATAGCTCAAATTTTGATGATATTATAATGATGTCATTCAAGGGCATTTATTTACTTAAACCGAAGTCTATTATTATATATTTAGGTTTAAATGTCCAATTTTTTTAGACTTTATACATTTAGATTTGACATTAAATATTTGTGTGCAAAAAAATGAATTTAGTATCCGGTACTAAATTGATCCCCAAGCCTTAACATAATTTCTACTTGACCTTGATATTATTTTGGAGACCGATTGAACATTTTCCTTTCTCGGAGATCCTAGCGAAAAAGAAAAAAAGAAAGACGTTGAAAAATAGAAAGAACACAAATCATTTGCAACATCCAGTTTGATTTTCAACACCATGAAGTGTGATATCGTGTTTCAAATATAAAATTCAGGTGGACTTGAGGAAAATATGCATACTCGTGAGGGGTAAATTTGAGTAGGCACAACTTTGGAAGTGGGTGACTATTTGCTATGGGAATTTTACCATAGATAAGTTAACAAAAACTCTTATCGTATTTTCAAGGTGTAAAAAATACACAAAGTTGCTAATTACGAAAAGCTAAATTGCCGTATTCAAGAAAAGAAAAACAAGTGGACAAATTCCTTTTTTTTGCACCTTTTCGTAGCCCTCAATGTCGAGCTAAAAGATAAAGAGTAAAATGATACTTCTGACGATTTCAGAAATCAAATACTAGTAACTTTTGTTGAAACACAATCCTGTTGATCAGTTGTGCTACTGAAACTTAATTAACAGATGGACAAATTTGAATTTGAAATGCATGTAAACAAGAATGAAGTTCTCCACATTTTCACCAGGAAAAAAAGTTGTCAATGTGAGTCTACCACAAGTTGAAGCAGCTTGAAGAACAATAGAGAACAGCTCGATGCAACTACCACCAAAACTAGTAAAGCCACCCGCAAGGATCAAAAGCTTTACACATGTTTGTGGAATAGATTTATTATCCATAACTTTTGAACCAACAGATGAAATGCACAAATCTTTACTGGCAAAATCATCATGGCCTTAGGGCAAGAGCCAAACCCAACTTGGGAGCCTTCTCCAAGGCCTTGGAGTCGAGTTCAGTGGAGATTGTCAAGAGCGACTTTGGCTTGAATTCATGCTGGAGAAGCGCCGCAACCTTCCCAGTGTTGTTGAACCTTGCTTTAACAGTTGTTTCAGGATCTATCGCGTACTGGCCTCCGACTGTAACTGTATTCTCATTAGTAGAGAACCTTCTAACAATCTCTCCAACAACAGAGCTCTTCTGCTTCTCATCCAAGTGTTTAACACATGCAGCCTTCAGAGTATCTCCCTTATCCCCCCTGATAGAACATTATAATAGACCACTATAAAAGGATGGCAAAAACAAAAAGGACAGCCAAGGAGTTATCTTGAGTTTATCCCACTTACAGGATTACAGAAACATTATAATCAGGCTTCGTCAGGCCAATTCCTGCACCATATTTGGTAAAAGATCCTGAAGTAGTATCGAAACCAGCTTCTGCTCCAAATGCAATGCCATTGGCACCTATCATCCCAGAAAACTCAAGAACTGGATTCTGCCTCAATGCTACTACTGAAGCAAGACTTGCATGATGATGGAAATAGTGCACCTCCAACTAGAAAATATATATACATATATATATATTATATATATATATATATATATATATATATACACACAAGAATATCAAGACTCATTTGCTGAAGCTAACTGAAACCATTGAAGGACCAAAACAGTTACCTTTCCAGAGTTATAATCAGGAAGCTTGGCAGAAATGATAGCTTTGGTAGATGGCAGAATATCAAATATGGTAACTGTATATATATATATATATATATATATACACACAAGAATATCAAGACTCATTTGCTGAAGCTAACTGAAACCATTGAAGGACCAAAACAGTTACCTTTCCAGAGTTATAATCAGGAAGCTTGGCAGAAATGATAGCTTTGGTAGATGGCAGAATATCAAATATGGTAACTGTTGTTGAGATCTGGTCCAAAAAGGAACTACTTAAAACAGTCACTGATTTAATCCTATATTACAAGAAATAAAGGGTGCAAACACACATGAGAGCACAAACAAAGATTTGGCAGATGGCAGAATATTGGAATTGTTAACTATTTTTTTTTCTGAACATATGGTAACTATTGTTGGCATCTGGCCAAAAGGAATATTAAAAGAGACACCATTTTGATATCATATTACAGGAAATAAAAGGGTACAAACTCACATTGGAATCAGTGTCAATTTTGACATCAAAGAGGGTATTCTTATATTTGTACTGTGACCCAGCATCAAAGGAATAAAGGCCTCCTTTCTTGACGGCAGTAGAAGTAAGCCCCTGAAAAAAAAACAATAAATAGTTAGGAAGCAAATGTAGAAAAAACTCAGGAACAAATTTGAATGAGGAAAGACAGTTCAAACAAGTCAACTGGGGACATATAACATAAGTAATATGCAGGGAATAGCACTGAAAATAATTATCAAGCAAGCATGCAACTCATGTCTACAGGGTTTTTGGGCACATGGGCAATTTAATATCAGGCTTCATGCATTTTAATGTGTTTGTATTAACATAAGATGTAAAAATAGAAAGATAAGCAATATCAAGTAAATAGTTTTCTGGTGCCACCAAGTAATATAACAGGACCATATGTTATGTTATGAAGATCAAGTTTACAACATTAATTGCTGAAATCCTACAAACCCTAGGCAGCTGCCAAGATAAACATATGAAAACTATCTGCAAAATCATGTGGTGTGTTAAAAAAAAGCGTAGATTCAAATCAGCAAAAGACATGTTTTTGACGCCTGTGTTTGGAAATGTTACATATACCATGCAGCAAGCTGCTTTAATAGAAAATTTTCCATAGATCTCAAGCGACAGAGTCCTACATTAACCTTAAACCTTCTCTTTCACGAGGAACCAAACTGATAGTTTATTAAGGAACTATACTTTGGAAAATTTTAGTTATTCTCTCCCCGCTTACAAGTTCTTTAATTGCAGACTGAGCAACTTTAAGCTACATTCAACATAAATATGAGTCATCAGTTGAGAAGAGGCAATGGTGTTTTGACAGAGTCCTACATTAACCTTAAACCTTCTCTTTCACGAGGAACCAGACTGATAGTTTATTAAGGAACTATACTTCGGAAAATTTTAGTTATTCTCTCCCTGCTTACAAGTTCTTTAATTGCAGGCTGAGCAACTTTTAGTTAAATTCAACATAAATATGAGTCATCAGTTGAGAAGAGGCGAGGGTGTTTTGGCTGGATGCTGGGTGTCAGTGGATTGATTTGTGGTTGATGAGTTGTTTCGGAGATTTTTCGAAGTTGGTGGTCAAGATAAGAATATACAGGAGTAACATTATCCATATATGAAGCTCTATTGAGCCATTCCAACTTCTTTTTTTGGGTCATTTGATCTCAATCTAATCCTTGTTCTTTTATCCTGGGGATTGACTTTATCAGTTGACATATTATTTATAGTTCCTGAGTATTCTCTATTATGTAATATTGTCATGTGTAATCAAAGTTGGAAAATTGTACATTTTGTCACCCATCCTTTTTGTCCTAAAAATCATGATCACGAAAAAAAATAAAATTGGAACCAGCAAAAAGAAAAAGAAAAAAAGTAATGCATAGTGTCAAAAATTAGTATAAAGAAAGGTTTGATGAGATGGAGAAAATTCTTCTGTAGATTGAATTTTCCAGAAACCCTGAAACAGATTATTCATATAATCTTCGTATATCAATTAAACAAGGTGGATTAAGGCACGGAAATTGTCGGATTCTATTATTTGTAATCAACTTAAATCCAGACCAAAAGGGTATGGAAAAAAACTTGACTTCAAAATAAGAAGTGCAATGTGATTGATATCTTTTAAACGAACTTTTACTCTGGCATTGTTATAATTGTCAATTGTTGAGCTCCATTAGGTGTGAAAACAAAAGTATTCTAACCCACAACACAAGGATAAATCTGAGAAGATTCCATTAACTTAAAAATCAAAGATAACTATCAAAGTTACAGAGGATAGTTAACTAATCAAACATTGAATCAAATTGAATTGAATATTGAAACATTACTCCAAGGCTGCTGACTGTATAAAATACTGAACTTGATCTTGGTAGCTAAGATTACATTTCGAAGATCTACATGGTTGAGCTTTTTTACAAGTGTTAACATCTTAAGTTTAAGTCCTTATTTTCTTAATTAAACTTCAGCAAGAAGCATTGAATATAGTGGAGCAATAAGCTGGGATCTTATATGCATTTTAGTTTTCGATATTCAATATAATAAAAACCATACAGAATCAATGTTATTGTATAAGTAATATGGCTGATGGGCAACAGAAACAAAGGCGTTCTCTAAAGAAGAACAGATGCTAATTATGTCTGGAACAAACAATTTGCAATATGATCATGATAACCATCCACAGACTTTGACATCCATGTAATATATTTATCTGAAAGACCAATGGTGAATCCTAAACAATTACCAACAGAAGTACTTCATAAAAAGAAGTACTTGATTTCTTCTCTCCAATCCTAGATATTCTAGAAATTCTAGAGACAATATCCAAACATCCTCACACTATGGCATGTGCTATTTTTGTAATCCCCGCACTCCCAGACAACTAGAGATCATGATATAATAGACACCTTCATAACACAAATCATAACCTACAGCTTGTGTCATTCGGACCTCCAATCCTCTATGAAATCAAAATAAATGCTACTCATGGAATCAAAACCGATCAAAGATTTGCCCAAGGCAAAATCGGATTCATACTGGTACAAATAAAGAAGCTACTCTGACAGTCATGTGCGAGGAACCACAATCACCAACGAAATTAAATATGTCCTACAAGCAGACAATGTTTACAATTGAAAGTATCCTTTGAATCAAGCCACGATGATGATTTGTTTCTCCTCCCCCAAAACACCACCATTGACCTAGTAAAAAAAGGTCTAAGAAAAACACAGTAGACGAGAGTTTGACAACCAGATCAGCAAATACTAACAAGCAAAACTCCGAAATTTCAGATGAGGAATTTAACCAAGAACCAAAGTAACAAAGAGAGATACATAAATACACACACACATAAAGAGAAAGAGAGAGAAAGAGGAAAGGAACACGCACCACACCGGAGATGCTTGTGGTGGAAATGGTAAACTTCTGGTCACTGGTGTAGCCCTTCGTCAGCAGATCTGTTCGTTTCCCCAGTCACCGAATTCAAGAAGAAGAAGAAGAAGAAGAAGAAGAAGAAGAAGAAGAAGAAGAAAAAGAAGAAGAAGAACGGCGACGACGACATCAATCCAATGAATCGAAGGAATGCGCATAAATTGCAACATGAGGAGAATGATATGGGGATCGAAAAGTAGGATCTGGGATGAGGAAGGAAACCTTTGGCCTTGCTGCCGATGTCGGTGAAGAGCCCCGGTCCGTTCATGGCCGCTGCTTCGCTTCTTCTCCTGCTGCTGCTGCTCCTACCGCCTTGGTGAAGAAGAAGAAGAGGAGAAGGGAGGAACGCAAGGGAAGAAGGGGTAGCGATTTGATCCGAGGGCTTTTATAGGAAAATTTTTGGTGGCTGCTGAGTTGGTGGTGGGTGTGTGTGGAATAAAAGCAAAGCAAAACCAAATATTTGACTTTTATATAATTTTATGAGTTAATATATATATATATAAGAATACATGTAGACAACTTTAATTTGAAAAAATAATAATAATCTCGAATTTCGACTGCGAAGAATAATATTAAGAGAAGGGATGCCTTAAAAATCAATCCATGCATATTAATAATAAAAAAGTAAATAATATATTTAAAATGTATTCAAAGCATTATCATCATTTAAAATTTAAATATTTGGTGCAAAAATATTGCATCACTCAAATTGCGGTGGCATCCAAAAGGTGCTTGGACGAGGGGCCATGAACGCGCGTGCTGCGTCGTCGAATGAACCGACGGATGGAAGAGATGAGCAATCGGACGGCCACTTTGATGGGATCCAGGGAACAATAATAACGGGTGATACTAATTTGACCTCGTGAGGAATAATAGAAAAAAAAATTAAAAACAAAATGGACAAGTTGTGTTGGCCTGTTGGGGAATCAAATGCGTTGTTTTGGGACCGGAGTGGGAAGTGGGTCCACAATTTTATTTCTAACTCAAATTATGAACCAATTTAATGATAAAATTTAAGACAAATTGTATGTTTAAATGATAAAATATTTTTTTCAAATTAACCAGTTCTTGTGTTCGAAATAAAAAATATAAAAGAAACAGTGTAATAAATTTATGTCATATGCTATTATGTAAATGGTGCATCTGTTGCAAATCTCATGTAATTAATTTGTCATATGCTATTATGAAAAGATCATTATTTTGATTACAATATTTTTCTTTCATTACTCTAGATCAATGCATTAATTTTCTTTCGATGCAATGTTTTGAGTAAAGGCAATGTTTTGTCTTGCATACAAAGTTCTAGATCAATGAATCAATTGCTCTGGATCAATTTAAATTAATATTATGTAATGCTCTGATTGACAAAATATTGTGGATTAATATTTTTATTTTTGACTTATTTTATTAGTGACTTGAGATTACTTTAAGATGACTTTGAAATAGAGGCTCATGAGCTCTTATGAGGTTCATCAATAAAGATCAATGGTGGTACACAAATCACAACATGAGTCCAAGGAGAATGATGCTCGAGAATTATTTTTATTACAAGGCGACTATAAGGTTAGACAACATGAACAATGTAGCAATTGTTCTACCAATATCTAATTAATGTGATGATATGATTTTGACTCTCAACTAAAATGCATGATGACTTTATTTTTTATTTTAGTTGTCTCGTTTAAACCCTTCACTTTTCTCTAATAATAGTCCTTATAATCATCACAAAGAAGTCTACGATTTCCAATGCAATGTAATAATATATCATCAATATTCGTCTAGCAGACACGGGTTGTGTCTGATCAAAACACGAGCCGTGTTCTATGGCGTAGGAAGACTTCGACGTCCGAAGTCCTGAAATGAATCGTGTTAGAAGTTGACCAGTTCATGTTCCATCTATGCAATTATTAATTAAAAATACTTTGATAGGCTATGCAGATCATGTTAGGGGATGACACTGGTCGTGCTCAACCCTAACTATGATTTAACATTCTTATTAATTTAGGGCACACCTTGGACCGACTATGCACATACATATTTGGGTGAGAATTTTTTTCATCCAGTCTTCACGTTCAAATAATCCTCAT
>LTAE01011534.1:0-15099 GCA_001647135.1 Pontederia paniculata | reverse complement strand
ATACCCCAATTCCCCCCCCCCCCCCTCTCTTGATCTTACACAACAATGATGTAAATTTGTGATTTTTGGGGATTTGCATTATGATCTTCCATGAATGATTAAAATATCATTCATGTTAGGCATTGTAATGACATGCTTCCCAAAAAAGATGAGAGCATTTTTTTCAAAAGAAAATATGTTTTGTCATCTCTCATTTGTTAATTAATTGCTCTTGACAAACTTTAACAAGTGACATAGCATTGAATATCCTAATACATCTTCTAGAAAGATAATGACACAACATTTGAAATTTTCAATATGGATAACATTACTTAGAGTTAATAAATAAAAGTGGAACAGTTGTATGCATTTTAAAAGAAAGAAAAAATAAAAAGTGCTTTCTTCGAAAAAAAAGAACATGTGCTTCAACTCTTTTCTTGATTGAATTCATCTTTGACAAATCCTAGGAGTTCAATCCCAATTGAAAATATAATTTTAAATTCACTACCACGTGATCTCCATCTTGTATAGCTAGCTCTTTGAAAACTAGCTATTCATTTAATAATTAATCACTCTGCAATTCATTCATTCTTAAAACTTTGGCTACTTTAACAAATTAAATTTCTCCCTCTCATCTGAGTTGGAATTCCATTGTATAAATCGGTTAAGTGCGGTCCAAGTTAAATTATATAGCTAAGTAGACGCTCCAACTAAATTAGTAAACATATTGGCTAACTTAGAAGGACTACAATCATCAACATAATTTTTTTTCAACATCAATAAAGGTCAATAAAAGTTTATGAACAAATAAAATGAACTTCATGGGTTGATTCATTTTCTCTTATGATTGAACTTTTTATACCATTGAACTTACCTTGTATATTGTTTTCACCATCATAACCTTTCCATGTTATTCATGATTCTTTACATGAATAATGCAAGAAACCATTCTTTAATTATTCCTCGTTTATCTATTAAAAAACAAAGCAATTGCCCTTTGTTCTTTTTAATAGTTTCTTATGCAACAAAACTCACAAGGTGCTTTCAAATCAACTTTAATTATATCTTCATTTGCTCTTGAAAATTCACCTTATTGATTTCAATTTTTTGGATTCGTCATGAAAATAAAATCCCCTAATGCCAAAGAAATATTATACTATTTAGAAAAATGTAAATAATTATATTATCATTTTTTCACTTGGGTTAATTGCATATTGAGAGTTAACTCAATAAATTATTTTGCTCAATCAAGTCTTCACATCTACTAATAATGAGAAATATCAATTCATCTAACATGAATATCAAGTCTTTTTTTATTCCACTATCTATAAACCCCGATGACAAATGCCTCTCCATTCTAAATTCCAATATGACTTTTAAAACATAAGAAAAACACTATTTCATAATGATATACTGCACTTTATTAGAATATTATGTGAACCAATTAGGATTGAATTGATGAAATACCTCCCTTTTTCATTTTAAGAGAATGATAATTTTGGGGTTGAAACTATTAATAAGTATATTCTTCTAATCTCATTTTCATCATCAAGATGATAACTTGATTTTTCTCTCTTTCTCTAGTATTCGTGCTTAAATAAATTATATTCCATTTAAGAGGAAATGATGTTTCATTCAGAGTATTCTTACTCTCATTCATTTCATTAACTTGACCATAAAATATGTGTTTAAAAGTAAGTTGTAAGAGATATCTCTTGTTCATAAGAGATATTATTCGCCTTGGGTCTCTGCCCGCACGATTTTTTAAAATGGGTTCAAGACATGTTAGCATATAAGTCCAATATTTCTCTTGTGTTTTGACCATGTGGAATTTACCTAAGGGTCGTATAAGTGAACTTTTTTTTAAAAAAAATCTAATACCATAACTAACCAACAAGAGTTGCAGTGGAGTAATAAGCAACTCTTTGTTGCTAAAAAAATCTCAAGTTTGAGTCTCTCTGAATATAAAAATATTTTATTAGGAGTCTCACCCGTCATAACTAGACATGTTACTTAGAGCGATACAGACTCGTCATGACGAAGTCCAAGAAAATGTGGTGGAAATAAAAAAATACCATAACTAACCACAAAAATGTTTACATTAAATTTGGGTTGATCAAATAAATTTAAAAATAATAAAACCTAACAAGAGAAAAATATATATACTGTTAAGTGTAAGGTAGAATATGCTAAGAACTTATATCTCCATACACACAAATAAAAGATATAAATAAATAATAAAGATGTTTCGTAAGAACATATATGGGTAAATTCTTCAAAAGTTAAATAAAAACAGTTGATGATATTATAGAACGAAAATTACACTAAAAACCTCAACTTTTATATTTCTTGCCGATATCGTTTAAATTTTATATGTTGGATAAAAAGTCATCAATGTATTTTTTGTCAAATTTAGCCTAAATTTTATTTATTGGATAAATATCAACTTTTAATATTTCTCCTATCTCGTCTCATAATATATTTTTAAGATAATTGTTAAATTTGATGTAAATTTACATAGATAAATGAAATTATATATAATATTATTTGCATATAAAATAAATATGCAATTCAGCTTATTTTTTAATAGCTCATTACTAATTAAATCATTTATAAAAAGTTTCAATGTTCTCTCTTTTATATTATTTATTGAATAACTAATTTTTGCACTAATATAATATGATTAGTGACTATTGATTACTCACATAAAAGTTACAAAATTATATATTTTCTCTACTCTGATATTATATATATCACTTATCCAATGAATTTATTATATTGATGCATGCATTTCTTGCATACATTTTGTATTTTTTTATTTGCATGTTTTTCATTCATTTTATTGTTTATCTTTTGATATTTTATTTGAATTGGTAATTTGCCCAAAGTTTATGTTCTATTGTTTATGAGAAAAAAATGAGACAAAATATGTCATTTTATAGAAAAAAATTTCATGAGGTGTAAAATCGATTTTAAAGGGATATGAAATGGATTTAAGGGATTGTGAAATCGGTTCAAGGGGATATGAAATTTCATTGAGTGTGAAATGATAATTCATGAGTTATGAAACCAGACTTTTCATGGTGTGATATGGAACTTCATAAACAAGGATTTTCATCAATTTAGATCATAAGCTATGAAGAACTATTCATAAGCTGTCAAGGACCCTTGTTAAGCTAGATATATGCTATTTCACGAGCCTTGAAGGTTACTTGTGGGTCGTAAATTGTGCCATTTTTTATGATTAAATATAGATTTCACTCCAAACTAACTAAAATTTGTTTCTAAGTCTTAGATGTCATTTGGACGCAAGAACTTATTTTCGTGTTAATCCCTCAAAACTTATTGATTAGATAGATAAATTTTAATTTGGGTTAGACGAAAAATGGAATTATGAAAAATTAAAAAGTTGATTAGATGTTTTAGTTCTATGAGTGCTTCGATGAAATTCTAAAAATAAAAATTAATTTATTCAATTAAATAAGAAAAAAATATTTTTATAATTATTTTGAAATTGATTATCATAACATAATAAAATATTTCACACTAATTCAAGAAATAATACAAAATTAATCTAATCTATAAAGCTTTAAATTAATAGTATAAATTATTTTGATTAATAAAGTATTGAATTATACTATGTTGTGTTATAATATTTTTTATTAAAAAATAATATTAACTCTAGTTAGTGTTATAATTAAAAGTTAATTATTAAATCTTTTAATGACTACATTTATTATAAGTCATTCACAAGAGTTGATTATTTAAATAAAAAGTAGTATTTTAATATCAACTATATATAATTAATATCGTATATTTAACTAAATGAAACATACTTTTTCTAAATCAATTCACATTTATTTTAATTACTGATATGCTTCTCTAAAAAATATTGATATACTAAATTTTAATTAATTTAATATTTAAAAAGTATCTTAATAAACTAAAAATTATTATGGTATATAAGAGTAATAACATAAATATTCTTCTCTATATAATTATTAATATTATTTTAACTGTTAGTGTTTTAATAAAAAATGATAATTTATTAATATATTATTAAATAAAAATATTAAAATGAAAAATTATCATTTAAAAAAAAGAAAAGAAGTTGATTCCGACCTTAGATTGGAACCAACTTGAGTTCCAATAAAAGTTGGATCTCAAAACCACCAAATTGGCATCACGTGATCCTTTTTAAGATAAAGGTCTTGATTTTGGTATTGATTACTTTTTTAGGGGAGTTTGGCAAAACTAATGGAAACTAGTGCTGATTTTGGTATTAGTTCCCACATCCAAGCAAGGCTTAAGAGACCTTACAGAAACTAAAAAAGGAAACTAGAGACGAGCAAAATTAAGGCTACAAGACGAAAGCTTCGAAGGCATTGGAGGGTGGGATTGGGTACGAAAGTTGAGTGATAACATCGATATCATCCTTATTCATCTAGATTTTGTTTGCTCTACTCTTTTATACTTCTAGTCAAATTTTATACTTTTTTTTTATTTTCTTTATTAAGAAGTCAACTATTGAAGAAAACTAGTTGAACTCCATTGTTGGTTAAATACTTTTGATTGCTTAATATTTATTTAAAGTTTTTATAGTATGCATGCTTAAGTTTAATGTTTCCTTATGACTTTTCTATGTTTCTTGGTTTGATCTCTATCCTAAAGGAGTTATGTTGATCCTTGCATGTGAGATATTCTTTAGATCAATGTAGGGTTTGTCGTGCATGTATACCCCGACTTGGGTGATTTGAATGAACCTAAAGTTATGTAGTCATTTAGAAAGAAATTAAAAGAACTCTTATATTTAGTGGGACTTGGGTTTGTCGTGCATGTATACCCCGACTTGGGTGATTCGAAAGAATCCTAAAGTTGTGCAGTCATTTAGAAAGAAATTAAAAGAACTCTTATTTTTAGTGGGACTTATGTACCCCTTTATCTTAAGTCTTTCCTTTCCTTGTACAAGCGATGTGCCTCCCTTTGTAATAAAAAAACTCCTATTTAATAAGAAATCTATATTAAAGCTTCTTGATCAATAAACTATTTAGGATTAAAAATCGAAAGAACTATTATTTGCTCTTTATTTTCAATATAGCTAACTCGAGCCTAAATGATTGGTGTGTTATATTTTGTTAGAATTCTCCACCTTATTAAATATAAGTTAAATCATTTGATAGATAACGGTGGTCTTATATAGAGTTTACTTTTAACTTTTGTTATTATCATAATTTCTTAATCTCTGAGTTTTTTTATTAATTTTATTTTACATTTTTTGTCTCAATATCATTTTAATTTCTTACATAAGAAATTGAGATTAGAGAGTAGGATTAGATAGTCCTCATTGGGATCAACAACTCTACTCATTCACTTTATTAATTGAGCGACTAACACACTTGCTAGCATATGCTATCATAATTTTCACATTAAGCTTCTGCTGTGTTGCCAAAGATTAATTCTAGTAGTACTTTCTCAATTTTGTCTATTAGTTTGAGTGTTTTTATTTTTCTATTTGTCTATTATGTGAGAATATTTATTATATATGCTTTCATGATTTTTAATGTTGTTTTAGTTTTACAAGAGATATCTTTTATACACAATTTGGAAAATTGAGCACCCTCAATGACAAAGAACCAAGGAAATTTAAATCAACAATCAAATCGTAATTTGAGGGCAAGTACAAAACTTCAAAATAGGACAGAGCCCTTGGAGAAGCCCAACTTGAGAAGTATAAAGTATCATCGAGCTATCAACATGAAGAAACACAAAGAATAATCCAAATTAACATCAATCTATCTAGACAAATTACTATCAAGTCATCCCGTCAATCTAAAGAAGAAGATATTTGGACAGACCCACTAACTAGGTTGACGCATATGATAAGCATGCTTATGAAGAAATTCTTTTGTAAGAAGAATGCATACAAACTATGGAGAATCATATCTTAGAAATCAAGCGATATAATTTAGAGTCTGATGATATTATCATATTGTCAATCGAGTCAAGAACTAAATTGTTGGGAATGTTTGGTCAATTTATACCAACAATTGAAAACAAGTTCACTGAGCAAGATCAACATATAATTCGGAGGCATACTTGAATCAACTGAATGATATCAAGAAAGTTAATGATGTGGCATCTTTTTCCATGTAGCAATTAGAATTTCAACTCAAACTTAAACATATGAAAGCAAAATTTCAAGTATTAGAGAAGCAAGTTGCACAACTAACTTTTCAAATTATCAAATCCTGAAACACTATGGATAATTCATCAATTAACATGTGTCCATAGCACAAAGAATTTTTTTTATCAAAGAAGGTGGAGACATAGAAAGGTATTATCAGCACAAGTCATTGACTACTCAATGGAGGGTAAATCAGGCAAGCAAATACATTATATAGACTTAAAATGTTCAAAATAAGATGTTTTTTTTTTTCGATTACAAAGAGAGGCCTATGGCCTAATACATTGAAAGGAAATACTGAAAATAAAGGGGCACATAAGTCCCACGGTGGGATTCGAACTGGAGACCTCTTGGTGCTCAAGTCGAGGGGTGAGCCACTGCACCACGCCCTTGTTCCCGTTCAAAATAAGATGTTGAAAACTCCAACATACTCACAACATCGTCTCCTAATTAGCTACCACCACAAAAGGATAGGACTACACCATCCACATCATCAACATCATCATCGACAACAACACCATCGACATCCACACCAAACTCATCCTAAACAATGGCGATCAAAGAGCTCAACACCAAATCAACCAGAAGAGAATTCAAAAAGTGGAATCGAAAGCAAAGCTAAGATCAATGCGAAGGTTACCGGAGATTGAAAATATTTTGGTGCCTTGATGCATGTCGACGTTAACATATTTTTCATTGCATATTTAGTTTATTTTTCATCATTTTTTGCATATCATGCATCAATTTGTTAGGTAGTTTTTTATTTATTTTTATTTAGAAAACCATCCAATTTTAATTTTTATTGTCTAGGAATCACGTGGATGATGAAATGAAATCGACAAAAAAAAAAATTACACTTAATTTAGAGTTAAATAAAGTAAGAATCGCAATTTCAAGATGTTGAAGTGGACTACCAGTCTCACGGTCATGATAGACATTTTCATGGTCGTGAAATCATTGTCACAAGTTGTAAAGTGAGAATAACATATCTTAAAGCTCGGTCATGATCGTGAAAATTCTTTTAGGCCCGTGAAATGAAGACAACATCATTGAAACCTCGCTCACGATCGTGAAATTGATTTATGGTTCGTGGTTGTGACGCGGCGAGATTATGGAACATGGGCGATGAGGCTAGGCAAACAAACAATTCCAAAATCCACCGAGAACCTCATAATCCACCGAGAACCTCATAATCCACCGAGAACCTCATAATCCATCAATGATGTCAATCTATAGGTTATCTGCTTTAATTTGATAAGAAAAATAATTACTCTGGAATCCAACATAGTTTTTAATGATCCATCAAAGACATCATGAATCCACAAGATAAAAAAATACGAAGTTCAATTTGAGAAAAAAATGTTCAAAGTTTGATTTATTTACATCAAAAGAACTTTTATATAGAGTTTTACAAATAGAAACTAACCCTAATAAATAGATCTAAAATAACTATCAAATCATTCTAAGATAAAAAACAAAAAATAGATAATAATAATCTAACTAATAAAATCTTTTAAACTAATAATTGGTACTACATTAAAATATCCTTAAAAAATCGTCATTAAATTTGAATAGATGTGTGATGGCGTAACTCGAATGAGATGCTATCGATTTGATGGATGCAATTTAGAAGGGGATTGAACATTCTTGTTTTTTTCTATTTCTTTATGACCAAAATCTAAGATAACTTTAGGTCTGATCAACTTGTTTTGGTACCACTTGACGTATCGGGGTTACAACCGATGGGCGTACGCGGGTGACGATGGCGATGAAGCTAGGTGAATAATGTACAAATAATTATAGAATCCACCGAAAATCTTAAAATTCATCAACGATATCAATATGCAAGTTGTCTGCTTCAATTTTATTAGAAAATAACTGCTTCGAAATTTGCCATATTCTTTGAAATCAACCAAAGGCATCATGAATCCATGCGATAAAAAACACAAAGTTCAATTTAAGAAAAGTACTCAAAGTCCAATTTGATTCATATAAAAAGAACTCTTATATAAAATTTTACAAATATAATTTGACCATAACAAAAAGATCTAAAATAACAAATAAAACATTCTAAGATAAAAAAAGCTAGATAACACTAATCTAATTAATAAAATCTTTTAAACTAACAATATTTGGTGCTACATCCGACAACCATTTTCATGGCCATGAAATCTATGTCATGGCCATGGAAATTGAAATTTTAAAAATTAAAGTCAATGATTTTCTCAACCAATCTTATCAAGTTTTGAAGTCCACTTGAAAATAAAGTAATTTGTGTTTCTTTTTATTAAAAGTGGATTTTATGCTCTCATGTATATAGGAGGTTGATGTTAAATATCATATGCTAAAAAAAGTTTTATTGAGATCAAGAAGAAGGACATGAGTGGTGCATTTGGGAGAAGATTGTGCTGCTAAACAACTAGTGAAGTTAGATTTTATTTATTTTTTTTGTATTATTTGT
This sequence comes from Pontederia paniculata, assembly GCA_001647135.1. Lineage (NCBI taxonomy): Eukaryota > Viridiplantae > Streptophyta > Magnoliopsida > Commelinales > Pontederiaceae > Pontederia > Pontederia paniculata. Next base: position 6,475 of record LTAE01011534.1, on the reverse strand, counting down.
CATGAATTATTTCCCATTTTCTTTCATTGTATAATTTTTTCTATTATGGAGTAGTTTGTATTAAGAAATTTGTGAACCTATGTTAGATTGGATTTTTTTAATGAATTATTTCTTTTAGAATATGAATGATTTTTTTTTGCATATGCTACATTGATAAATTTGAATATAAATAAAGACCATTTTTACGAGGACTGAATTCCAAATTTAGGGAGGAGGAAGTGGTGAGCTTGTTTTAATTGTCTGGCAATAATAGAAAAATAAAATTATTCGTTATATACGATAATTTTATGGGATTTAGGAATTTTAAATAAAATTAACTAATAATTTTGGCAGATCAACTACTATCAAATATCGTTAGGGGTCGTTTGGCGCATTCTCAGTTTTTATTAACCGGTAATTTAGATCACCACTAAAATAGATTACCACTTTATAAATTATCGGTAATATTATATCATAGTGTTTGGTAAGTAGCAATAACACAAATTATAATTTAAATTACTAAAAATACCCTTCAAAATTGTTGAATTAAAATAAATATAAACAAAAGAAAAAAAATAAAAAAGTGAGTTATGTCAAAATATGAGTTTATATTATCAATTGTAAAATAATTAAAAATTTAGAAGATAATGTTGAATACTATTATTTCGTAATTTATTATTATTATTATTATTATTATTATTATTATTATTATTATTATTATCATCATCATCATCTTTTAAGCTATCTAATTTCAATTTTAATTTGGCCTTCTCTTCCTCTCTCTTTCTTTGGGTCTTCGTGCGACAAAAAAAAGATTAAAAAAAAGAAACCAAAAGAAGAATTAGTCAACACGATTCTTCAGAACAATCCCAGTACCTTCCTCTACTACGACCAGAACGGATATATAACTCAAGACTTCTTTTGTTCCTAGCAATTATTAAGAAATCGTTACATGGGAGGGAGGAAGGGAGTGAGAGGGTGAACTGGTGGAGAAGAAACCGCCATGGTCACGGGGGACGCTGATTTCATGCTCAAACGGGATCTCGACAAGGCGATCCAGCTAGCCAACCAGGTCATCCAGTCGGCCGGCGAGGCGCAGTCCTGGCGTCAGGAGTGCGGCGCCATCAAGTCCAAGTCCGAACGCCTGGTCAACCTCCTCCAGGCCGTCGGCCGCGCCGTCGACCTGTACAACAGACCCGCCCGCCGCATCCTTGCCGATGTCGAGCACGTCCTCGAGAAGGCCCTCGCCCTTGTCGTCCGCTGTAGCAGCAGCGGCCTCTTCGTCCGCCTCTTCAGCGGCGATGGCGCCGGCACCTTCAACGCCACGTCCATCGACCTCAAGAACTCCGTCTCCAACGTCTCCTGGCTCCTGAGCATCTCCAATGCCGGGAACTACGATGAGGAAGGCGATGGAGAAGGTCCGCTGCACCATGGAATACCTCCCATCGCCCGGAGCCACCTCTCGCTCTCCCTCGTCTGGAGCGAAATCGCCATCCTTCGCAGGGGCTCACTAAGGGCGCGCTCTGTGTCGGCCAACACATTAGCCGAGCTCGTCTGCGAAAACCACCGCTACGCCAAGCTCGTCATCCAGGAAGACGGCGTTGACCCTCTCCTCCGTTTGATCTCTGATGGAGAAGCTGAGGCGCAGGAGGACGCCGTGCGCACCATCCGCTACCTTGGCCAAGACGCCGATAGCGTGGATCGCCTAGTCCAAGCCGGTGTCTGCTCTGCATTTGCTCAGGCATTGAAGGGCGGGCACATGAAGCTGCGTGCGGCCGTCGCCCATGCCATATCCGAGCTCGTCTCACGCTATCCCAGGTGCCAGGACCTCTTCGCGCAGAACAGAGTAACCCTTCTGCTCGTCCGCGATCTCGCCCCTGAAGACAGAGCAACAGAGCTGGCGGACGCATCCACAAAGAGCTACATGAAGACCATGGCGACCATGGCCCTATGGCGGCTGGCGAAGGGCAATGCGAGCATATGCAAGAGCGTCACCGATACCAACGCCCTCGACTACTTCGCCAAGCTAATGGAGGACGGCGAAGCCGAGGTCCGCCGCAACGCCGCCCTGGCAGTTATGGAGATCGCTCGCATGGCCGAGCACGACTCCATCCTCCTGCGCTCCGCGTTCAAGCCCTACAAGGCGACGGCGAAGGCCGTGCTGGATCAGCTCCTTCGGGTGGTCGAGAGGGCTGAGCCGGAGGACCCGCTGCTGGCGACGTGCATCACGGCCTTGGGGTGCTTGGCGAAGACCTTCAGGGCGACGGAGAACCGAACCATCGGCGTCCTGGTGCGGCTCCTCGAGAACGCCGAGGAGGAGGTCACGAGGGAGGCGGCCGTGGCCCTGACCAAGTTCGCGTGCCCGGACACGAGCCTGCACGTCGACCATTCCAAGGCCATCGTGGACGCCGGAGGGGTGGGGCACCTGGTTCAGCTGGTGTACTTTGGCCGGCGCGCCCAGGTGGAGGCGCTGGTCCTGCTGTGCTACATCTCTCTGCACACGCCACTGCCGGACAGCAAGGAGCTGTTGAAAGCGGAGGTGCCCGCAGTGCTCGGATGGGCCTCCAACCAGGCACGCTTGGCGGATGAGCCGAGGGTGGACTCATTGCTGCCTGAGGCCAGGGAAAAGTTCATACTCCTAAGAGTTTCACCATGAAGATTAGTGACTGTGAGACAGGACATGGAATGAGATTCCAATTTTTTTTTACTTTGGCAGAAGTAGCTGCCAAATTTGTGTGACTGGATTGAGGTGAAACATGAATGTCCCATTTGTGCATTGTATTTGATTTTAATATCCATCTCTTTCTTTTCGCATTTCCATGTACAAGATGCAACATTATGTTACTATGCAATTATAATAAAACCAAACACTTAGAATAGAATATAATGTCTTGCATCTGCATGTTTAGGAAATTTTGAGCATTTCTTTTTTTTTATTATTATTTATTTTTCTTGGGGATTTATTAGTTCCAACTTTCAACCTTCCTGTTTGACATGTGTATATATATAATTGACAAACGAGCCCATAGGATTGACCTCGGTGCTAGTCTTTACCCAAATATTTTATTTTTATTTCTCTACTTGTTGGAAGGAAAAAGGCAGTTGAAAGGTCATACTAGGTTTTTGGGTCCGGTTAAGGTTGTGTTTGGCAAGATAAAAAATAAAATTTAAAATAATATTTAATAATTTGATGAAGTCAACTCGTTAAATTAAATATTTGGCAAACTAATTTTATCATTAGCGTTTAGCGATTATCTAAAAGTTCATAATAGATTAATTTAAAAACTTTTAGTCTATAGAATTTAGAGATTCCTTTTTTTTAAAAAAATTAGCTTTCTAATTATAATATTTTCTTCCTATATTTTTATATAATTTTTTGTTATAAAAATCTCAATTAAATAGTATGAACATTAATAAAAAAATAAAATTTTATTGATTTTATGTATGAATATAACAAAATTTTAACTGAAAATAATTTATTCTTACATTGCAATAAAAGATAAATACATATTATATTAAAAATTAAATAATTTATTATTTCATGTCTGTTTATATCATTTTATACTCATAAACTAATTCAAACGATAAATTTATCAAACACTTACTTATTAATTATCTAATTTAACATCTAAATATTAACCGTCATCCGCTAGCCGCTATTTTTTATTTATACTGCTATTCACTAATCAATCGCTATCTACTCATTAAACCGCTTACCATGCCAAATACAATCAAAAACAAAAAATACGTTACTATTGTTAGATCAGATTACATTACCAGTAGGAATCATTTTAAATCATAACTTTTTTCTCTTTCTTTTAACAAAAATGCATAGAAATAAAAAAACTTGAAATAGAATAAGAAAAAAATAATGGAGCATTATGCACAAATTAATAAAATATATGCATAATCAATATTGATGGAATTTAAAAATGACTAAATGGATTGAATAGTGTTGGACTAAATGTAATTTGGAGATTCCGACTCTATTAAAGTTGCGAATCGAGATTGGTTAATTAAGTTCATTGGGAGAACTATACACAATGAAAATTCCTAGTGAAATTTATGCAGCAGGTTGATTTATGTTTAATGCAAGCCGTTTAATAAGACTTGATTAAAGGGTTATTTTTTGCTTATCTTAATTATAATTCTGAAATTTTAATATTAGTCAGTTAACTCTTCTAAAATTTTTAAATATTTCCACTGTATGCTAATATGATAAAATATTAACTTTTCAATGATAAAATATTAAAATTATTTTCTATGACTTAACTTTTTAAGGTGAATATATAATTTAATAAATCTATAAAATAAAAATATAAAAGAAAATGTGACACTATTAACGGTGATGAATGAGAATATTGGTGAGATAAGTGTCAATAATAAAATTTAGCAGTAATGTTGAAAAAAATCGATAATCTAAAAAAGATAAAGTATATGAAGTGTAAAATTATATCCAAATTCAAAAAGTACATTCATTCAAAGTTTCTTTTGAGAAAAAGAGACAATAATTGAATTACCGAAACAAGGTGACAATAATTAATGAGATCGCAATCCGTCGTGGAAAAAGTAATAGAAGTTCCTTTCCAAGGGGGGACCATGCATTTCCCCACCAAATTGCTCTACTACTTGGAATGCTGTAAGCGGGTACGCTGGAAGCAATATTTATAGAGTAAGCACCTACGTTCATCAATATTTGAAATAACATTAGAAGTAATTTTAGTTTAATTAATACGTCTTCCAAAAGAACCACTCCACTATGTGGCAAAATGCCCTCGTAGAAATGTCACGATATATTTTTTTAACTTAATTTTTGATTAGTTGACTAGTCAATAATAGGGATACATCATACGGAAGCAATGACTTTAAAAATAAACTATTTACCTAATAGTCTGCCAAATAAATGTATCTATTACATGATTCCCTAATGAAGCTCACTAATTCTAATATAACAATAACTTGAATTCATGCTTGACTTCTTTCATATGCAAGTCCTCATGTCACAAGCATTTGAGTCACCACTATCATCATCTTATTCAGTATTTTTATTATCTACATGATCAAAAGTAAGAAAGATAATTCTTCCACGAGTCATGAAGTCCAATATGTAAAAAAAAATCAATACGAAATCATATGTTTATATATCATGAGGGAAAATAAACAATGATTCATCTTTCATTTATCTTACCTTTTTACCTTCTCATTCGTTCATTTCCTTCTTTAAGATCTTAGTAACTATTTAGTTGCAAGAATCTTAGTTGCATTGCTATGACACAATGCTCATATTTCATATTCAATAGGTTCTAGCCAAATATAATATTTTTCTTAGGGCACATTAATACTTTTTATCATACTTTGTCCTAAGTTATTCCTTTATCGTAATCAAACATTAGCAAACCTTTAACATGCATGAAGATCATAAGCTTTTATTTCGATGCCACTAAGGCTAGGCCATAAAATTCAATGACATGAATCCTCAAAGAGATTGATAGTTGAACCTAAAAGAATTTTATTTACATTATTCTCGAAGGAACCCATAAACAGTTATTCCAGCATGAACCCAGTTGAACTTGAAGGAACGATTATCCCTACATTAACAGTCGTTTCCAAAGGAACCAAATTAAACCTGAGAGAAACCATTTATAGTTGTTCCCAAAGGTACCCATAGACAATTGGTCCCATAGGAACGTATTGATAGTTCACCGGGAGTGGATCAATTCAATCACATGCAACATTTTCTTTTAAATCATATTATCGTAGGATCTATTATTTCTTTTAGTATAACAATCAAGCATTCAATCCATAAAATAACTTATTACCTCTTCTAGTGGCGGAAACACAACCCACAATCGAAACAGACATGATCCATTTACAGATCAATTTTCTTCCTCTTGTTGGAATACGGTCCGCGTCCAATATGAACATGGTTCATTTTCGCGGCAATAATTCACTTACATCGTCAAGACGCGTTCAGGGTTCAAGGCTACCCGACCCACGTTCGCTCCAGGCACAACCCCCGTTAAGGCAACACGGTCCATGTCGAGCTCCTTTCAGTTAACTTTTACGCGATCAGTTTAAGATTAACCATACCATGTTCGGGTTCATGTTTGAACCTATCAAATAACGTGGCCCATGTCAGAATGACGCGACCTGTTTCTAGGGTTAGGATTTTCTTGCGTCGTCTTTGCATTGAGGAACACGGTCCATGTCATGAATCATGCGGCCATCGATCTAGTCCGTTTTTCTACCTCGACACCATCGAGGAACACGATCGGCCGCGACTCATTTCCTGTCCTTCCGATGCAATTCGATGAACACGACCTTTGTCCTAGTGAAGTAGCTATTTTCCGCAACAACGAATATGATATGTGTATGGGGTAATGGCGCGATTCATTTTGGGTTAGGGTTTTACGTGTCATTTGTAGGATCACTTGGCACCAAGAGGGAGGGGGGTGAATTGGTGTAATAAAATCTTTAAAACGATTTCACAACAAAA
>LTAE01011533.1:0-11511 GCA_001647135.1 Pontederia paniculata | reverse complement strand
TATATATATATATATGTTTGAAATATAAACACCTTGTATTGGTTAGTATCCTATGTTTGCCTTCTAAGTTGATAAGGTCTTACGGGAAGATGAGTATCTTGTTTTCAAGAAGACCATCTTTAGACTAAGTGAGATTACAAAAGTTTTCAAGTGGCATCATGTTAACTTTTTTTGTAAAATTATTATTTTATGTACGCTATTGTTTTTCAAACTTGAGACAAAAAATCACTATGTATAATATATGATAGCATTTATTTTTCTATTTTTTTCTTTTTTAATTGTCACATATTTATTATTATGTGGTAGAGATTATTATCCATTAGTTTAAGATTGAGAATTTGTTTAACGCAAAAGTTAAAGGTTTTATGTTGTTTTTATCAGCTAAAATAATATTTAATATACAATAAAAAAACTTATTTTGATGATGCATTATTACGTACTTCTGTTATAATTAAAGATATTAAAATATGAATAGTTAAAATTGCTAAAAGTATATCTTTTTATAAAAGACATATCACATTTCTAAGTCTCTTACAATAAGATCCCATTGAATAATTCCTATTTTTTGGATCAATTCAACAAACACTCTTAGAAAAATTATTTCAGTAAATCGATGCCATCGACAGATTTTGCCGATTGAAGTATTACCCTACTTCTCAATATTTCCTTTGTCCATTTAATGAGAGTGAGCATCGGTTGGTTCGGTTAATTAACTGATTGAACAAGTCGATTAACCAAATCGAATCGGCTTAAAAAAATTGTCCATTATCCGGACTAAATTTCGGTTAACCAAAATTGATTAACTATTTTGGTTTGATTCGCCAAATTGACCATTTATCCATAGAAAAAATATTATAAAATATCTTAAATATATATAACTAAAAAGAAAATGGGTAAAAATAATATGAAATGCATGTTCAAAATAAAAGTAAATATTAAAATTATATTCTCAAAAAATAAAATTCAATAAATAGTTGGAAATAAAAACATAATTGAACTAAAAAATGTATAAATTCAAACAATATTAAGAAGCCGAATTTATTATATAGTGGAAAGAACATTGTTTATTAAGATAATACAATATTCACTTGTAAATGATAAAGAGGTACTAATAAAAAAAGAAAAATATGAAAAATATGCATCTTATATATAATAAAATTGATAAAAAAATTAATTATTGGATATTTTTGGTTATTGATCAAAATTTTGGGTTAATTAACCAAATTAACTGAATATTTTTAGTTAACATAGAAATTATCAGTTAATATAATAAGATCAACTCGAATAATTATGTGCAGTAAAGTAGTTAAAAGTTTGAACATTTAAAAAATTATCCATGCTCACTCCTATTGTTTAATGGCTTAATAATACATATTTTATATGGAGTGCTTTGTTAGCTTGTGAAATTTGTATTTTTCGAACATGAACTCTCCAAAGTTTCATGTCTTAGTGTAACTATTAGTCACAACAGTATATTTCCATTATTTTGTTACTTGTAGTGCATTATAACTTGTTATTGGTCATCGGAGCAAATTGTTGCTAAGCCTAAAGCTAAGAACAATAAGTATTTGTTGGTCATTGGGTCATCCCTTGAGCCGAGATTAATATGAAGTATACTACACAAGCATTAATAAATGTTAGTTAATATGTAATTTGTGCTAAAGGATATTGTCTTTTATATTTCTAACGCAAAAATAAACAGATATGAACATATTATTTAAAAATTCCAAATACTTGTACTTCTTTTTCTTCTTGAAGCCTTCATAAAGTTATATGAACGTGTTATTTTTATCCATTACCTAAACAATAAAAAATTAGTAAATTCTATGTATTATGTATTTTGGTTTCACTTTAATATATTTAGTTATGTTATAACATGAAATCACATACCTTTTTTTATTTAATGTTATGATATTTGTGAAAATGTATCATACTTATCATTTTAGTAATAATGAATTTTGAATATTTTATAGTAGCTTCAAATAGAAGAGTCCAATAAATGTTCTTAATAAAATTTAGCATAATTTCTTGAAATTGACTTGGTTACGAAACTTTTAAAATTTCACTTGAGAACTAAGACTAATATTCATTGCCTATATCAATATTATTTGATTGTGTACTTCAATCAAATATTATAACTTAATTTTATCGAGATGACTTTATGCGGTTTTCTCGGATTCGACGAATATATACGATCTTACGGATTTGATCTTTGTACAAATGCATTGTACCAAATTTAATAGGCATATGCATTCATATCATAACTTGCATATAATGTCAAAATCTACATTGTGGTGAGATTCTTGAGAGACATCGAACCTTAGTCATGAGTAGGTGGGACAAATAATTGTCCAATACTCCAACACCCTTAGTTTGAAAGACCATTCAATGACAATTTTGATGGAGGGTAAAACAAGTAGGCTGCCTTTGGAAAGTATTTTCATGACAATAAACTTTCCTAACAAACTTTTTAAAAAGCTTTCTTTTTTCAATGAATTTATTTCCAACTTTTTGAAAAACTCAAAAGTTGTCGTGAATCGCAATTAACTTTATAAAAAAATAACTTCTAAAAATTTTACCAAACATTCAATTCTAAAAAATGAATCATACTTCACAGAAAGCCACCAAAAAAGCAACTTCCCAAATGCATTCGTAGTCACTACAAAAATACACTTGATTTTCACTTCGATAATCTAAGAGGGATAAAGACTTTAAAACATCTTTCGGGTACATATTTTAAAACATCTTTCATGCTTTTTCGCTTGTGTAGTTTTGAATGTTGCTTTTGGCCTTCTTAATGTTCAAATATTTGTGAAAATCTTTTATACTTAGTGAGTTTTATATGTTCATCCCTCTTTTTTTTCGGATTGTTGGTGAGACCTAGGATAAAATTTGAATTTATGTCATCTTTTATCTAGCAATTATTATAATTTAAATAGTTTTGGAATATTGTTTAGTTTCCAAAATATTGAAGAATTTGTTATTTATCTTTCTTATGTCGAGACCACACATCATGTTATCGTGATGTGTTGTTATGAGCGGATGTCTGCTTATATGATATGTTTGAGATAGATATTACCTAGAGTTATCAGTTTGACCATTATCCAGTTTACATGAAGATGATGTCAAATTTTTTATAATTCAATAACTTAATTTAATTGTCCAACTATAAATTCATGTTTATCTTATATTTAAAATAGCGATATTATTTTATAACCTCATGAGGTGGCTTGAATACTATTTGAAGGTTCTTGTATATGTTCAATAGACATATGTTTGATTCTGAAGTGATTTAGTGAAATGATAAAGGTGCTTACAAGGTGCATACTAATAAGTATGTGCCCCATTCAAACATATGAATTTTCCCCAATATTAAGAAAATGATGTTACTTCACGTTTCACACTTGAATTGAAATAGAAAAAAAATATAGCCTACATTAAGAGTAGTATCATAAAAGAGAGCGCAATTACGAGATTCCTTCCATGCACCTCGAATGGGCATGGATCCATTTCAAAATTACTAATAATTATAATTCAAAAAAATATTTATAATGTTATACCAATTTTAATAATTGTTTTTTAAAATTAAAATCCCACGATCATTCTGATTATGTGTAACACCCTTAATAGTACACTCCGCCAAGTGGTGAAACGCCCTTGTAAAGACACTACTACTTTCTTCTTTGACTTGACACTTGACAAATTGATTGTCAATAATATGAAATCAATAATTTTAAAATAAGATCTTTATCCAATAGTCTAGACAATTAAAATATTCTATTACAGGATCCAATAAGAAAATATAACTAATAAAAGTTCAGTAAACTTTAGTGCAAAATTATTTTGACACAAGCTACTATGTGTAAGCCAACATGTCACGAACATCTCTATCACTACTGTTATCACCTATCAATTATTCTCATCACCTACATGATCAAAAGCAGGAGAGACAATTCTCCCATGATCGATGAAGCTCAATATATGTAACGACAATAATCAATAGAATAAATCGTATACGAAAATAATATCAAGAAATATGTATTATTTCAATAAACAATCAATAACTTTATTTTCTCTTCTTTTTTTTACTTTATATCTTCCCTTTTTCAATAACAATATTCTAATCATGGTAGAATATCATAGTTCTTATTGCTTTGTACTTTTTATTTTAGGTATCTTTATTTCTCAGTGTCATCTGTAGCAAGGACATTAGTTGCACCATATGATACACAATATTCAATTTGTACTGCCAATTTCATTCTTTCAACAAATAAGTTCATCACTTGTAAGAATATCAATCACACCTTCATGATACACAATAGTTTTAGTGATCAGTATGTTCATGCTCAGTTATAGGACTATTTTGCTCTTTTCAATTTATCTTGTCCTAAGTTGTCAATCATTACAATCAATCATGTGCCTTTAACAATACATGGAAGATTCATATTATCCTGCCGTATGATGACTAGCTAGGTCATAAGCGCTTGCTCATCAAGAATCTCAATAGTCCCCGAAGGAACTCAATCACCTCAATTGTAAGATGCAATAGGGACAAGTTCGGCAATCAAGATAAATCTCCCAATCAAGGTAAAACCCTACAATCAGGATAAAATCCTGCAATCAAGGTAGAATCTTACAATTAGGATAAAATTATGCAATTAGGATAAATCTCGCAATCCATGAGGCCCTCCTCTTTATGTGCAAATTCAATCACAATCATTAATAATTTTTACTTCTATTTTCAGTTGATCAGACCACTCACCTCTAGGTTATCCAAGCATCCTAGATCGATACATTGACTTAGGACAACATTCAATAGGGTTAAATCTTCATTACACTAAGGTCAATAATCATTTCATCCATAACAGGTAGAACACGACCTGCATTTAATATCGACATGGTCCACGTTAGGCTTTCTATCATTATGTTCAACTCGTGAGTATCTCGGGAACATGGTCCACATCAAATTGACACGACCCATTTTGCAAATCATGTACACATGTGTGTCCATTTTCGAGGTGAAACATTTAGCACATATATATATATATATTGTTAAAATGGTGAGTGTTTGGTGCAATCCGATAATACAATATCCGCATTAAGCTTAGGGTTTGCATGTCAGTGCAACATGGACCATCTCTCATCTTTGATGTTGTCCAAGGGACGTGGCCCACTCTTCATCATGGCACGATCCCTGTTCGATTGTTTTCAAGTCATCCGACGAACGCGTGCGAAGGTCGCGATCCGTGTCTGATAACCACACTGTTCCATGTTCCGCTGGCTTCTCGATATTCGGCAAAGGGCAACTTGTGTTCTGAGCGATGTGATCGGTGTCATGTGATGAACGTGGGTTGTGTCGGTTAGGATACGATCCGTGCTCAATCTTCATAATTCTTTTGGCGGAAGTATTCTTTATCTCCATCCTAAAATCAATCTAGATATGGTACTTTTAACGATATGGTGCAATATTCAAAACTTTAACACATGGATCATTTCATTATCAATCTTTTTAAAATTTTTATATTCAATTATATATATATGCAATATTCTAAGGTTGATCCTTTAATTATATACATGATTGTTGTTAATTTTTCTTATTCCTTGCTCCTCTTCTATAATGTGTCTTCCTCCTCTTCTAGTCCTTACGAAGAGAGAGAGAGAGAGAGAGAAAGAGAGAGAGAGATTTTTCAAAGACAAATCTAGACCCCTCCCCTCCAATATTTTTTATTAATGTATATTTATATATAAAAAAATTAAAAAAAAATAAAAATATAAAGTAGTTTTACATGTTAGCCCCTCCCTTTTTTTGGGAGGGACCTCTATATTTTATTTCAAGATATAATCCAAATTAAAACCAATTTAAATTGTCTTATTTTAGTTATCTCCAAGTCAATCTCGTAGAATACTAATATTTATCTTTTAATCAGATTTGAAGCTTGGCGAGCATTATATGGCCGCTTCGGACCTCTTTGGGACTTCATGTGAAAACTCTAGACTACTAGGCTGAGTTTGGCAACAAGAACCTGATCAGAATCGGATCAGGTTCTGGCCAGGTTCTATCGGGTTCTGCCAAACGATGTGACGTTTGACAGAACTCGATAAAGAACCTCATGATCAGAATCTGGAATCACGTGATCCTAGATTCCGGTTAAGCAGGAACCTGGTGATTCACGTTTTACTACTCTACTTTTTTTTTCATTTTCCGCTTGATGTGACAATTTTTATCTTTTAATTTTACTTGCCTATTTTCTTCTCCCACCTCCTTCTACTTTTTCATTTATATTTTAATTTTACTTTTAATTTAAATTATTAACATTTAATATTAAATATTTAAATTTAATTTTATATTAACTCAATAATAAAATTATATTTAATTTAATTATAATTATCAATGTTTAATTTTAAATGTTAAGTTTTAATTTTATAACAACTCAACAATATAATTGTAAAATTATTTTTTAGTTTAATTTAACATAATGCATATAATATTTCCTTTCCATTTAAATTATCAATGTTTAATTTTAAACGTCAAATTTTAATTTTATACTAATCAATAATATAACTCCAAAAATTATTTTAATTTAAGTTTTCAAAATATTTTTTATATTATATCATATTTAGCTTTAATTATTAACATTTAATTTTAAACGTAAAATTTTAATTGTATACTAATCAATAATATAACTCTAAAAATTGTTTTCGTTTAAGTTTTCAATTTTTTATATTATATTATATTATATTTACCTTTTAGCTTTATATTAACGTTTAAATTTTATAATTATCAATGTTTAATTTTAAATGTTAAGTTTTAATTTTATAACAACTCAACAATATAATTGTAAAATTATTTTTTAGTTTAATTTAACAAAATGCATATAATATTTCCTTTCCATTTAAATTATCAATGTTTAATTTTAAACGTCAAATTTTAATTTTATACTAATCAATAATATAACTCCAAAAATTATTTTAATTTAAGTTTTCAAAATATTTTTTATATTATATCATATTTAGCTTTAATTATTAACATTTAATTTTAAACGTAAAATTTTAATTGTATACTAATCAATAATATAACTCTAAAAATTGTTTTCGTTTAAGTTTTCAATTTTTTATATTATATTATATTATATTATATTTACCTTTTAGCTTTATATTAACGTTTAAATTTTAAACGTAAACTTTTAATTTTATACTAATCAATAATATCACTCCAAAAAATTATTTTAATTTAAGTTTTCAAAATATTTTTTATATTATATTATATTTCCCTTTTAGCTTTAATTATTAACGTTTAATTTTAAACGTAAAATTTTAATTTTATACTAATCAATAATATAACTCCAAAAATTGTTTTAATTTAAGTTTTCAAAATATTTTTATAACTTTATACTAGATTATATTTAATTAGTATTTAATTTTTATTTAGGTGTAACGAAATATTTAAGATAAATTTTATATTATTTATTACAAAAATTAAAATATTTTTTTTTATGTTTCTAACTAATTTTATTATTTTTATTTATAATTAATTCATTTATTCAAATAATTAATTTAATTTTTTCGGTTCTCATATAGTTCTCATATTGTTCATCCAAACAACTTAACATTTTTAATTCATCCAAATATTAATTAAAATTAATCTGATCGTATCAATAGAGATAACTATCGTCAGTTGTGTGCAAACCCATAGCAGTCGAATTTTTTGTGTTTATTTTTAATTCCATGCATTAGCTGGGTGTTGCACTATGCATGTTACATTTTTATAGCTATTATTATCAGAATATTCTCTTGATTGCTCCTGTTAATTAATTATTAATTATATCTCAGCTCTACTATGACATGCAGGTGAGAAAGAAAAAAAAGAACCGACAAAATAGAGGGAGTTATTACTGTTAACTAATTAATTAAGTAGCAACTCACTTGGATAATACATACACGAAGCCGGATTTTAATCATACATTTATGCCATAACTCATCGCTCTTACTGACCAGTAAGAGCATGCAACTCCTCATTTTTTTTTCTCTTTTTTCACTCATATTTTTCCCCTTTCTTTGGTCATATAATATGATCATCAAGTACCGTGGCAACAATCCAAAGGGCGTTGTCACCAGACTTCTTACAAGTTTTTATTACGACTGCGTTAAACTTTTATCCACGCACTAATTGCCTTCAGAAACGATCTCCTGCGCTGCGCAGAGCCATTCATGGAGATCGAGGTGCCCCATTTACCTCTCGACTCGCAGGTGGGCGAAGGGCGCGAAGGAGACGAGCGTCCGGGTCCCCAGCCACGGCTTTACGACCACCGCCGCGTCGAACGTCCGCCGGGGACCCTCGGGGCCCTCGTCCTCCCTGACGGCGGCAATCCGCAGGTAGTACATGATGCCCGACACCATACAACCCGCGAGAAGGCGAGGAGACGGGCGCGCGCCTCGCCGCCGCCGTGCTCCTTGATCTGACGGTTGTATTCAGCGACCGCGAAGCGGCCGAGGTCCTGCACCTCCTCGTTGGCGTCCACGTCCTTCACCTCCGATCGCGCCCCGACCTTACGGCCCGGGCCGCCGGAGTAAGCTGCGGATGCAGAGACGAGCGACGCCCAGAGGAGGACGAAGGACAGAAGGAAGTAAAGAGGTGGAGGAGGAGAAGAAGACGAAGAAGAGAGAGCTGCCATGTCGAAAAGGAGTGCTGTAACAAAGGAATTGAGAGGGTTGTTGTTGTGTCAAGAACGAGTAGAGAGGAACAAAGAGACCGAAGAAGAGTGACGCATATAAGGAGAGAGAAAGAGAGAGGAGAGAGGAGAGAGGAGAAGAAAAAGGAGAAGAGAGAGGAGGACACGTAAACGGAGAGGAGTGCGAGCGGTGTGCCGCGTCTCTGCATGGTTCTGAACACTTCACGTGGCCCTTCCCTCATCTGCCTTGCACCCTTCGTCCATCTCTTTCTGTTTCGTCATTTTGTTCGTTTGTTTGCTCTCACACTCTCTCTCCGTCTCAACCACTCTTTCTCGCTCCTCTTCTCTTTTCTGTCCTCGTGCGGTATAACATCTCTAATCTTTTTTAAGGAACGACTCCTGTCGATGTTATCATCGTTCAGCAACATTCATTTACATAACGAATGAATTACAGCATTATCTTTTTCCTGCGGGTTTTGTGATCCTGTAGAGATATGTCCAAAATAGTCTGTCTGCAACTCTCCAGCACCATAATGAATGACTGTGGATAGGATCATCATCACTTGTATCTTGTCACATTGGAATATGCAAATTAAACTATTTCTGATCTATCTATCGATCTGTTTCCAAAGTCGCATCTAATCACTGCTTCCGGATATAATTTCATAAAGAAATAAGACAAGGGTGTGCCGGATCATTTTGATGGACGAGCAGCAAAATAAAATGATCATTAGCTCACTATTTTCTACCTTTGTCAAGTCAGAATCAGTAATGTATCAGACATGAAATACCACAATAAAGTTGAAAATGAGCAAAATATTCGAGCAAAGAGCACTCAAAGAACTAACTTCTTCTCAAGCAAAATTTCAATTACATGATCACCAGAACATCGTATCATTACCAAGAAAAAAGTTAATAAGCACAATAAGGTCACTAGATGCACATACAGATGCAACCTGCATAGGATTGAACATAATAAGCTGTGATTCAAGATGTTTGGTTGGAGAATCTCAAAGCCAAGATCATAGTCAACTTGTCACTTGTCAGTATTAGGGTAACAATTTATTCACACCCGACTTGTAACCGAGTGAAAGAGTGTCAATATTTTTCGCTAATATTGTATTTTAACATGTCTATTGTGAATCCGGGAGGATCAAGTTATTGTAGGAACAGAAGCATAAATCATGCAATAGTTAAAGGAACAAAAGAGTAGATCATACATAAGAGCAGGTCATAGTTGTTGTAGTGGAGCAGGTGTTGTGACTTGTGAGTTTAGGTGAGATGGGCGATTGACGCTCTCATACCCTGGTAGTCTTTTGAGACAATTTGTGCAAGGCATCCAAATTCATGTCAATGTAAACTTAAAGATGCTATAAATTGACTTCTTTAATTTAAAAATATAAAATTATGAGATATTATATAATAATCTTTTTAAAAATAAATTTATCCTCGAATTCAATAATATTAAATCTCACTTGTTCATCTTTAATCATTTGTTATATGAAAATAACAAATTTGCTACAAAAAATTATCACGATCAAATATCCCTCACAATTTGAAATAAAAATTTTTAATGGAAAAAGACTTCCCACGCAAATTCTGATGAATTTTCTATCCGTCAGAAATTTTGACAAAAAACATTCATAATTTTTGACGGGCTACCAGTCCGTCAGAATTTCTGACGAAAAGACAGTTCGTTTGAAATTATGACGGACATAGATCTGTCAGAATTTTCGACGGGCCTTAGTCAGAATTTTTGACGAGCTTAGAGCCGTTGAAAATTTTGACGGGCCTGAGTTAGTCAGAGTTTCTAACATATTGATAGCTCGTTAGAATTTTTTACGGGCTAGGTTATAAAAAATTTGACGAATTTTAAATCCGTTAGAAAATTCTATAGACCCGTAAGTGCCCGCTCCCTACACCCATGGTTGTACATGGAACCCATGAGAGGAGATATTTATTTTTATTTTGAGAGTGATATTTCTGTCCTAAATTTTGTTACAAAAAAAGATTATAAATACTTCCCCCCCTTCTTAACCCCTTAGATGAAAATTTGGGCGCGTTGGTTCTCCCTCCGATGAAAGAACAACATTTTCTCTCTTTGCTCAAAAAGGCAAATATTTTATTTTATTTTATTTTTTGCCGCACAGGGTCGTTGGACCTTGAGCGGATTGCTCTCGTGCAGGGGTCGCGTCGGACCCCTACGCGCGCTCGCGTAGGAGTTGTCCGACCCTGCACGAGCTCACGCAGGGGCCTATTATTATTTTTTAAATATTTTTTATTAATTAAGTTCTTGTCTTAATTATTTTAATTTTAATTAATCTTTTATTTAATATTTATTAGTTTAATATGTTAATTATATTGAATAATCTAATGTAATATTTATGCTAATTTAATGTATTAGTTTAATATTGATTACTTAATGTCTTATTTATGTTAATTAATTTTATGCCTTATTTATTATTTTATATGATAATTGTTTTGTGTATTATGTTATTTATGTTAATCTCTTATTTATTATTTTAATGTCACTTGTTGATTAATCTATTAATTTTTTGTTAATTATTGTTAGAATTTATTAATTGATGTTAATGGTTGGAATTAGCTAATTGATTGTGAAATTAGCTTACTTATTTAATTTTAATATTAATTATTAAATTGCTTGATTATTATTGTATTAGTTTAGTAGTTATATAATTTATTGCAGAAAAATATTTCCTCGAGAAACTCGTCGGTGGATGTTGTAGGATCTAGAATGACACCAAGAGGGGGGAGGGTGAATTGGTATTTTAAAACCTTTTGTTCTTCTTAACTTAATCTAAATGTGTTGTGTTCAGCGGAA
>LTAE01011532.1:2768-12874 GCA_001647135.1 Pontederia paniculata | reverse complement strand
CCCATTGTCATATGTTCTTTGTCCAATAAGTCTCAAGGTCTTGCTTCTTCACTTGTTTTACTTCTTTGAGTCTTGATTGTACCTCTTGATTCCTCTTTAGGCTCTCCAAAGTTTTCTAACCCTAAGTGTTCCTTCCCATCCGCCAAGTGTTTGATAAAATTTGAAAGAGAACTCCTTCGTTCTTTGACATTGTCTAATCCAAGTCATGAGTTCTAAACGCAAAGTCGTTGCTTCTAAAGGTTCCACCCAGGGTGCTCGCAAGCAAAAAGCCCCAAGTTCTTCTTCCGATCATACTCGTGAAGAAGAATTTGATCCATCTTTTCTTCATTAATTCTACCGTTGCTTCAAACTACAAAAAGCTATATGCCTCGCGCAAAGTTGTGTCCGAAAAATGAGTGGATTGGGAATCCCACGAAATGCCACAATTGCAAGATCTTTTTTATGGCATATGGTGGCTTCCTCTTCTTGAGATTCATGAGCCTATCTATCCTTGTTTGGTGAGTCATTTTTACGCCAACATGTCATATTCGACAAATAGGAGCATTATTGATTCGATTGTCCTTGGATCTCCTATTCTTCTCACCTCGACTAGTCTCTCTGAGCTTCTAGGTGTGCCCACTGTGGGTGATACAAAATTTGAGACACATGTGTGGAACTATCCTATTCCTCTAGATAGAGTTCTTGAGGTTATGTTTGAGGGCAACTGTGATCGCTTTCCGACAAAGGGTACTCATATGCTATTGAGCCCAGTTCTTAAGGTTGCGCATTATCTTCTGAGTCACATTTTCTTCCCTCGTTCTGGCCATCACACTGATCTTACTTATCAGGATTTGTATCATCTTTATTGTCTTCTGAAACTCGACACTCGTCCCACCAACTTTGGAGCCACCATGATTTAGACTCTGGTCAACACTAAGGACAAGATTCTTCCTGCTCATGGTCAGAAGACAAGTCTCTACTTTGGCCAGTTTCTCACTCACATTTTTCGCCTTAGTTGAGTGATCATTCCTGATGACGAGGAAGTCTTAGAGATGAGCCCCATGGATATTATTGGTTATGGTACACTCAGTCGCAAGGGCTTACGCTATCGCGATGATGAGTGGGTGTATGTAGGCAAGGGCAGGAATGGCGCACTGGATTCTAATTCTGAGGAGGAGGCTGAGGACGTGCCCCAGACAGGGGAATCGATGGATACTGATCCGACTACCGGAGCACCTGCTCCCCTCCCACACTTTACACGTGCGGACTATGATAGCTTGGCGGCTCTGATGGGAGACTTGGAGCTCAGACAACGGAGGATCGAGCGTCGCGTGAAGGCTTCTCAGGATTGTCTATTTGCCTATCTTCGCTCGATGGGTTTTGATACCTCTTCCTATGAGGACAATGCGGGTGCACCGGATGCTTAGGATCCTTGTGTTTTTCTTTTTTTTCTTCTCTTTTTGATGATGTCAAAAGGGGGAGAATTAGGACTTTTGGACATGAGCATATTTGGCTTATTTGGTTAGAGTTGTTTTTGCATTAGGCTTTGGATAGTTCCAAGTCATGACTATGTATTTTGGATATTTGGTGTATGTTATGATCCTGACTATGTATTTTGGATATTTGGTGTATGTTATGATCTTGCCTATGTTATCTTGACTATGTTAGTATGATATTGTCATGCACTTTGGATTATCATATTGATCATGCTCTTTGGAATGTTGTGGAATTTAAATTTTCTAAAAGTATGATGGGAAGTGTGTTGTCTTCATATTCTTTAAAGTAAATTGTTCATCCTTAATTATGATTGTTAGTAAAATATGAAATTTGTTTATGCATGTATTAAGGGGGAGCAAAAATTAAAGGGGAGCCATTTCGAATATTTATTACTTTTGCAAAAAAATTAATCACATATGTTTGCCATCATCAAAAAGGGGGAGATTATTGGTTCAAAGGTTCCACTCCATGTATTTCGATGATAGCAAAAGTATGTGATTAAAGTTGTTTAATTGTGTATCAAGTTGTGCAGCTTACATGTTTAAAAATAAAAGAAAAAAGAGTTTTAGACAGAGAGGTCGACCGCTCCAGGGCAGCGGTCGACCGGTATGAAAAGAGCAACACCCAGTCCGATACAGCGGTCGACCGCTCCACATCACAGAACCAAAGTTCTCTGGAATGAGAAACGATCGACCGCCTCAGGACATCGGTCGACCAGTCTGCGCCAACCGAGAGTTTTTTGTCAGAGCGGTCGACTGGTCCACCATAGCGGTCGACCGCTCCTGGACACATAACCGAAGTTGCTTCTAGAGCGAGGAACGATCGACCGGTGAAGCTGCCAACAGCTAGTTTTTGTTAGAGCGATCGACCGTTGAAATGTAGTGGTCGACCGATGGCGACCAGAAAACTCTAACAACCATATTTTTGATGTCCTATGAAAGGGAAAAAGGTGGATAACGGCCATATTGAAGATATGAAGCTATATAAGAGTCTTTAGAAGGTTGAAATAGTAACCAAGTTGGAGATTACATATTGCAAACTTCCAAGTTCATTCAAAGAGCACTTAGAGCACAAACTTGCAAATTTCTTCTCCCATTCTCTTATTCTCAAAGTGAGTTTATATTGTAAGAGAGATTGAGAGAGAAGTATTCTTTGTAATCTTGAGAGAAAGCTCATTGTGAAGAGATGTGTGGTCTTACCTCTAGAGCGGAGAAAAGACTCGTGTTATAAAAATGTTCTTCTCCCTATTCGGAAAGAAGGGTTGATAGTGAAACTCCAAAGTTCTCAAGGCGTGAGAAGTCGGAGCGGGGACATAGGCCAAGGAGTTGGGCCGAACCTCGTCAACAAATCTTCTTCTTGTGTTTACACTTATTTTCTCTTGCATTTATTATTGATTTTCTAAGTGATAATCTATCTTGTGTTAATTGTTTTGAAAAAAAATTTTTACACCAATTCACACACCCCCCCCTTGGTGCCAAGTGATCCAACAGTTATTAACCATGGAAATTCCTAATATACATAATAAAATAAATTACAATATCTATTTAGCATATATTTACATTACAAAAGTTAATAATTGTAGCATCTAAACATAATTGTATAAAGAGATTAACATTATTCATATTTAGTAATCAATTCTAGGTACATGCACATCGTCTTGCATGCCAATCCTGTTATCATATAATGATAAATTTGTAGGAAATGTTTTATGATGCATAATTATAAATATTATAAATTTTCTTAAAGATAATAACTTGTAAAATTGATAATTTATTTTGGATACCAGCAAACAAACTTCCTAGTATATCTGCATTATGGTAAAAAAGTTAGAAACATAGAATTTAATGAACAATATAATTTCATAAGAAAATGAACATAAATGAATTCTTAATGACATTATAATAATTTCAAGAATAATCCTCAAAAAGTTACCCATTTTTAAATTGATAATATTTCCTTGATTTTGTTGGAGAAATTATATTAATCAATTGTTGATAATAAGCATCACTTGTTCATTTCACTTGAAACATAGAGGATTGTATCTTAAGGAACAAGGATGCAAATGTTATTCAATATATGTATAACATCTAATATCCATGACTTTATTCACATAAGATGGCATATGTTAGTGTCACATTATAAGATTAATATGTATATGTTAATCGAGTATAGGTAAGAGCTTCAACGTTAATAGTCAGAATATCCAAAGTGCCAAAATTTCGCTTAACTCATGAAAATATGATTTTCAAAAATATTAGAATTAAGAAAATAAAGTCCCTGTAATTGTTCTCATATGTTAAAATATATTAAATGTGATTTTTAGTAAATTTCAGAAGAAGTTTTAGTTAGGTTAAATCAAGGTACAAAAGTGAAATATCTTTAAAACTGTCGATTTTGTTCTTTAACCCAATATTTAAATTTTGCATCCTTTGGAATTTATTTTTATAAATATTTTATTTGAATCCAAATGGGGGTAATTTCTTATGTACATGTAATGTGTTAAGAAAATGAATAAATAAAATACAAACAAAAAAAAATCCAAAATGAATAAATAAAATACAAATAGAAAATGTCAAACCATTTACTTAAATGGCATTACATGTAAATACGAAAAAGTTGAGGGGCGAACTCCACATTGCTCTCTAACCGACCATAGGTCGGTCCATATATATATATATATATATATATATATATAGGTAGATAATATTCAAAGTCCTATTCGTATCCTTCTTATCTTCTTTCAACTCTAGGCCGAGATCAAGAGGGAAGTTGCGAGGTGTAAGAGGGAAAACAATTTGGGGAATCAAAGAAAAATCTTTGTGCTTCTAATCTAGGTAAGTTAGCTCCTCTTCCATGCATTACCTCTTCAAATTTCGATTAAACATGGGTTGCTCTGGTCATGGGTTACTCTCATGTGCTATCAATCTTTACTAATTATGGACCACATCAAAATCAAGTTACCTATGGGTAGTGATGCGGTGTGCTAAGGTAAATCAGAATCAGGTTTAGATACGTGTATGCAAGCAGGTTGTGTCAATGTAAGTGCAAGATAATGACAACGATAGATGATCAATTTAAGAAGTCCTTACACAACACTATGATTGCTGCAAGTATACAACTGATCGTGTGCAGTACTTAGGGTATCAAATCCACAGGGAGGCGAAAGCAATTATCAGAAATTTATCACTTGAGACAAGTAAAGATGATAATAATGATCTCAAAGAAACTAGAATGCAGATTTACTAATTTTTATTATTTTTTGATTAAATGCGGAAATGAACAAAGATAATATGGATATAGCAGATCACAACTATGCAAATGCGAGATACAACAGGGATGTGAAGGAACTCTAGAGTTGCATGTTTAGGAGATGTCGGATTGGATTCTCGTTCACATACAAGGTTGTATATACTAAATCAGCTTTCAATGAAGAGAGGAATCATGGATTTCTTTTCACGGGATTCAATCACAATCTCCTCGCAGTCACGTGGTGAAGAACACAAGAGAATCCCGGGACCTAGTCTAAGTGAGTCTCGTGGTTTGCTACCGCCACTAGACTATGTGAGAGCGATATGTGATGGTTAGTCCTCCAAACGCTCTAACAGGAAAAATAGTAAGATTAGTCCTCACGGTTGTAAGGTTGTGAATCGCCCGATAGTAGTGACCCAATGCGCTCAACGGGAACTGAACTGTGACCATTGACTTCACCAGATGCCTCCGATCATGGAAGTTTCATCCGACGAGAGTGTGTGCAAACAAGAAAGAAAACTGAATTGAGGGTCAGTCGCATCCGATCACAAGAAAAACCAAACTCTTCACAACATTTGATTTTAAAATGAAATCAACCGATGGGTTTATAAAACGAAAGCAAGAAGTAGTTCAAAGTCGTATTAAACAAGAATAGTAATCCAATCCTTCATCTCCTACTGCTAACACTAGATTATCCTACTTAGTTACACATCATGTTCATCGAAATATAGGAAATGCTCATGTTCTTCATCCTTGAGAGGTGCTCGTCAATAGCGTTGTCTCTAGTTCCTCTGGCGATGGATAGATGGTTGGTATGATCCCTCGCGTGATCCTTCCAAAATGTTTCCAAGAATGCGAGATAGTTTTCTATCTTCTTATTCATCTTTTTATCCCCTCTGTCTTCAAGTGGCATCTCTGTCCAGCCCAATACTATCCTTTTGATTATTCAATTATGTCCTTTCCAAATAGGGCTGTAAAAGGTTCTTTTTTCATTTTGGGTTTCTTTCGTGAGGCGATCCTTTTTTGTAGTGTTGTGATGACTCAGAATGTGAGGGTGTGAAGGCGTCTTTTTTCGAAGTTCTTGACATAAAAGCACAAGGCAGCATCATTTGGTTCTATGGTATGTGCTTGCTACAAAGGTGGGAACTTAACGCCGAATGGAGCTCAAGTATAATAAAATGACATGAAAATAACGCGGATCATGACTACAAAGAACACAATATGCACTTGTGGCATCGCATCAGGTATAATACATCCTAGCTGAATTGTTATTTGTTACTGAAACTTCTTAAAGGTTACTGATCACCTTTGGCTCATTCAAAAATTACAACCCTACTTATGTTATATCCATTGAAGGCTTCTTTCCATAGGCTTTGGAATTGAATTATTCAGAATTGTAGGTTAAAAGTCATGAGTAAACAATTTCTCTTTCACTTAATGATATAATGCAGCTGACTTAGACTTGACTTGACAAAAATTGGATTTAGGAATCACTGAAGCTCTAGCTAAATGTAACTCAAGTTCACAACCTCAAAGTCTGCATGTCACAGCCACTCGTTAGGCAAAAGAATCACCTTCAAATAAAGACCAAGGCAACCTTCCCCTTCTTTCTTTTCACTTTGGAGCATAGTGATTTTTCTCAAACTTTTACTTCTCATGTCCCCGCACCTCTTTCTTTTTTTTTTTGAAAATGAATGCAGGAATGTGAAAGCAAAAGGAGATTCTTCCCTTAGAATGTCCTTATGTTTTCTTCCGGGAATACTCGATGAGGATGCTAAGAATGCTATGAGACAATATATTCATGACTCTTCCAAGTGGAAGGTCAGAGGAGTAATTATTTTGTGTGAGAGGGATTGGTCTCCATGGCATTGTCCATCCCTTTCTTTCGAGAATACTCGGGTAGGTACCTGGAGTACTAAAAAGCATACTCTTAACTCTTCCATGTGGAAAGTAAGCGGAGTAGTTATTAAAAAAATAAAAACATTCTTGCAGACATTGGGGGTGGACAGGGAAACTAAATTTTGCTCTCTTTCAATAGAGGTCAATTGCTGGCTAAAATGTATGATTCTCAAGCCTAGAAAGCAGTCAAGTCAAATTTTGCTCTCTTTCAATAGAGGTCAATAGTGATAAGCAAACAGTTTGGTGCATAAAACTTTGCTTTGCAAATATGGTTAGTCAAGTCAAGCATTCATCAAGTCACAGTGCACCAATACATTAAGGCCTATAACTATAAATTACTTGGACCTCATACTGCCTTAATTCAAAAGTTGAGAAATAAAAAAGGCAAGCTAGAGTGTAATTACAAGTACGCAGAACAACATTCAAATAAGGTTCATTTAACAGAGTCAAAACATCATCAGAAATTCTCAACAAGTGTTTATTAAACTTCAAACAAGCAGAAGAGTAGGGATGTGAAAACAACAACAAGAATTCAAACAGACACAACAAGCAAAAGATCACGAGCAATAAAAGATAGAAGTTCAAAAGTATGGTATGTGTGATCATTCCATGGCCTCTCCGGACTTAACCCCAACATTGTCCTCAGTGTTGAAGCTGAGCTGGGAGAGTAGTCACTCATGTTGATGAGGGTTCAGCTTCAGAGCTCTCATCGTCCGGCTCCGATTCCATGTTCATTTCCTCCGGTTTGCTCAACAGATCTTTCTTGAGTTGGCAATGCCCCTCCTTGGGATCCCTGTTTTGGATATCAATAGTTTCAAGAAGAGTATAATGATTACGTTGTTCAGCAAGTAATTCATTCCCCATTGAGATACAGTGGCGTTAGCTGGGATATCTTCTTGGTAGTTGTTGTGGAGCTATTAGGGGCCTCGGCTCGGGTGTGAGAAGGGTCTAGTTTTTTCCTTTGCTAATATCAAAAAGTGACGGATTAGGCAGCACAGTGGATGTGTCATTCCTTTTATACACCAGAATATACTCCCTGTCTTGAATTGAAATAATTTTCATGCTGATCACCATAGACAGATCAATTTTAGTGGCTCCCCTAATTGCAGGTAGCTCTGACAGGTCGGCTTTGCATTTCTCAGTGATGGGAGTGATCAGGTCACCTATGACGATGAGTCCCTTTTCAATTGTGGCTAGTCGAGAGATGTACTACAAGAACATATAGCCGACATTGACTCTTTTCCCTTTCAGAAATCCCCAAATCATATATATCACGGCTTCACAGACAATAGCCTTAGTGTTGTATCTGCCGAGTAGGGTATTGGCCATCACTTTTTGGAAATATCTGACAGTCGGGTTTTGAAAAGATGATGACTTCGCTTGTCGAAGAATATACCGATTTGCTCCGGTTTGCCAATTCGAGACTTCAAAACCTTTGTAACTCGTATTCTTCTTATGCACGATCTCGGTTGGAAATCCGTAAACTGCGCATAACTCATTAAAGCTCAAATAGAATCCTTGGTTAAAAGAAGGAAGTTGAGGCTAAGGTCATATTCATTGTCCGCAACATCCAGAGAACTCAGGAATTAAAAAATAAAGTGTTCATAAGTGGGCCAGGAGTTTAGAAAGAACCTGATGATAACCATTTTCTTGAAATGCCTAGTCATGTCATTGAGCAGGCCCAATATCTTTAGCGCTTCGATATCCAGGTATTGGGTTGCGAGGATCTCCTGGGTATCGAGTTTCTCATATAGTGAACATTGCTGCTCATCGCAAAACTCAATTTGGGTTGGGAGTGGTAGAAGATCACTGTCGCCAAACTTAGGGTCAGTAGTGAGTGGTTGTGCATCTCCGGTAGTCAATAGATCATGTTGATCTTTGGGCACGACCTCCTTATCAGTTTCTTCTTCTGCATCTGTTGATTGCTCAGGTGTGACAACACGGTTGTCCTACGGAGGGGGATATGTGATAGTAGGAGCCTCCGAAGGTAGTGCATCTTTCGATGTTTCGTTTGTCTGTTGGGTTGTGATGGTGCTGGTTCTTTGGGTGCTTCCTTAGGTGCTTGTTCTTCATGTTGTTGTTGGATTTCTTCTTTGGTGGGTTCCTCTTCTTCTGCTATAGCTTCTTGTGTCACAACCTAACTACGCTTGCGAGGCTTCCTGACCATGGGTTGCAGGTCTGCATCGTCTTCCTCCTCTTCTTCAGGTGGAGGATTTGGGCGCTTCTTTGTCTTCGACTTTGTTGGTACATTCTTCTTCTTAGGTTTTGGTGGGACGGCATGGGCTATCTTCTTAAGAGTCAGTTATGTCGCCTTTTTGGTCTTCTTTGCTGGTTGCTTTTCAAGCTCCTTCCCGATTTTCGTGGATGGCGCGGGAACAACTGCAACGTCGGGTTGTGCTGTTGGTTGCGGGGGTGCAACTTCCGACGCTTCAGGTACTCGAGGAAGGGTCTTACGCTTCTTCGGACTTAGAGCTTTCACTGCGGTTGTAGAAATCCTTGTAGCCTTCTTGGCCACCAACTTCTGATTTGCTGGTTCGGCTGGTGTCGGTTGGGGTGTTGGAGCAGGAACATCAAAAGCTGCAGGCACATGCATTGGTGGCTCCCCAGCAGTCTTTGTTTTTGACATCTTTCTTGGAGAAGTGGAAGGAGGGATGGTCCGAAGTGGTCATAACTCAAGAACTAGGTGTGGTGCCAGTTCGGCTAGTAGTGGTGCTGGTGCTCAGGGTTTCGTGGATGAAGGTCCAGCAGCGGATGAGCCGGCGGTCGAAACTTCTGAATCGATGATAAGCGGGTTGGTCATCGTCATGCCTTGTTTCCCTAGGTTTAGGTCTCCACGTTTTCCCCATAGCCTGCCCTCTTGGAACAACCATAAGCGGCATGGACGAAGGTGGTGATTGGTTGGAAGAGTGAGGCGGTGAAGACGGAGAGTCGGTGAAGAGGAGATAGTTGGAGGAGAGAGAAAATAAAAGTATCAGCTGGTCTCCTTAGGTGCAAAATGGTAATTTCTGTAAGGTGTTGGTGTGCCAAAAAATTAGAAACTCCCTACCAACGGATGAGCGGTTACAATTACTCACAGCTCGGCAAAACATTGATGATAGCTTCATCGAATTTGGTATCATGTGAATGACACAAACACAAACAAAGAATTTATTAGATATTAGTCTAGGTTGCCTCCCAGTTAGCGTCACTGTTTAATGTCCTTGACTAGACATTCCCATGTGTTTACGGTGTTGTGACTGGTTCGAATGTGATGGTCTTACCCCGATGATATATCTTAAGTCGATGACCATTCACTTTGAAAACATGCGCTCTTTAAGATTACTTGTATTGCACCATGATCGAATATCCTGTGAACTGTATAGGGGCCGATCCATCGAGATTTAAGTTTTCTTGAAAATATTTTCAGTCTTCAGTTGAAGAGGAGGACCTCTCCCCTGACTTGTGTAGGATCTAAATGGCACCGAGAGGGGGGGGGGGGGGGG